>VXCM01005998.1:0-30149 GCA_014773175.1 Lucifuga dentata
GAGCCCAGCCTCACTGACTGTGGTCTGTCAGTGAGGAAGTTCTTTATCCATGCACAGGTGGAGGGAAAATATACAATATATTAAAGTCAAATATACATATATTATTGAGTTTGTCCCACTCAAAAACACCAGTTCACCCAACTTTTAAAAATGATTGGAAAATGTTGCCTCATTTTTAAAGTTAAACCAAAGAACGGTGTTTTTACACTGCAGGTTTTACTTCAATGTGACTTAAATAAATCCAGTTGAAAAGGATTTTTTTTTTTTTAATTAATCATGCATTTTAAATTTATGTCGTATGGACTAACAAGTTTTTACAGTGTATTGTTCTCACATTCTCCTCACAAACCGTCTCCACTCCCCTCTCTTCTCTTTTTCTTTAACTGTCTGTTCTATTCCTTTTCTCTCATGCTATATCTGCCGTCTCCCTCTTTTCTTTTGGCCAGCAGAGCACATAAAAGCTCCTCTGATACCTCACTGTCCTGGACGGATCGGAGGTCGAGAGAAAGATTTCTGCTCTCAGCTCAACAGCTACGAGACAATATGAAACACTCATCACGAAGAGGAGCGGTCTTGGACATGGTTTACTTTAAACACACGCAGACCGGGATCCAGCCCGGCGAGCCAAGCCTGTCAACAACACCACAGCTTAGATAAGCTGCCTTACGTGCTTTTGACATTCGGCTGATGCTCAAACATGAACGAGACCTAAATTGTTATATACGAGAGCTGAGCATGTCACCAAGCCTCCGTGAAATTTAGCAGCGTTTGGAGCGAAGGTTGAGGTGCTGAAATCTCTTCATATCCACAAGTCAAGTCCCAAAAGACGAAGACAAAAACCCTTAAAGTGCATTTCTGCCTTCAACATCTTCCAGAATAGACACCCATGAAACCTACGAAATAGTTACTATAACAAAAAGACATTCACGGTTCAAACTCCAAAGAGTGCGGCTTGTGCAGATGATGTTCACGAAAACCATACACCATAGGAATCCTCTCCTCCTCCCCATTAATAATCTAAAATTGCAGCCCAAACCCACTGACAAACCACAGCAGCTACCGACCGGCGTGTTCGTGCCTACTGTAAATCCACTTCTCAGAGTTCTTCTTGGCTGGCACTCCACGCCTCTCATAACACCGTCTAAGTGCTGCATTAGTCAAGCTTGCATGAGAGAGCAGCCAGTCAGGACTACAGAGGTAATAACACGGTAATATCCTCATCTAACAAAGTCAACTTCTGTTTGTCTGCAGGAGAGAAAGCCTCTTTACTCAAAGCCAGCCGGCTCGCTAACTAGCTAGCTCTGAAAAGGATAGAAACTTCTTCGACAAGGAGCCATTCAGAAAGAAATTAAGAATGAGACAACAATGAATGTGCAAAAAAAAAAAAAAAAAAAANAAAAAAAAAAAAAAAAAAAAGAGGAAACTGGTTAAAACAAAAACTGTGAATGAAGGAAGTTGGAAGGAGGCAAAAACAAGGCAGGAGATTAAAAAAAAGACAATGTGGAGCTAGCTCTGAAAATACAGAAACCTCTCCAACAAGGAGCCATGCCAGAAAGAAATTAAGAGTGAGAGACGACAAAAAAAGAGGAAACTGGTAAAAAAAAAAAAAAAAAAAAAACTGTGAATGAAGGAAGTTGGGAGACAAAACAAGGCAGGAGATTAAAAAAAAGACAATAGAAAAGGACAGAAACCTCTTCAACAAGGAGCCATTCAGAAAGAAATTAAAAATGAGAGACGAAAGTGAATATGTAAAAAAAAAAAAAAAAAAAAAAAAAAAAAAAAAAAAAAAAAAAAAANNNNATTAAAAAAAAAAAAAGAGAATGTGGGGTGGTAGCCAGATGTGCATACAGGCTCACAGTGTCAATTAATGCGATTTGTGATAAGAGAAGGACAGAAAGTGGGAAATAAAAGATAAAGAGGAGAGGAAGGAGGACGGGGATAAGGCAGGGAATGGGTGAGCGAGAGGTTTTTCCCCATGTGTGTTTACTAAAAACTCTAATTCAGAGGTTCCTGTTGCTGCTGATACCTTGTCCTGAACCTGGGTACTGCCCTGGTGTGTGGTTTGTGTGTGTGTGTGTGTGTGTGTGTGTGTGTGCATGTTCGTGTCGGAGGAAGTCTAAAGCTCCGTTTCCCATGCGTGTAATCATCCCAGGATGAGGTGGAGGATGAAGCCGAGCGGGACTTCCCCTGCACCAGAGGGTATTTTCCTCTCACAGTGTGGTACAAGTACATGGCTGACCCAAGCTGCCTCTGTGTGTGTGTGTGTGTGTGTGTGTGTGAGAGAGAGAGAGAGAGAGAGAGAGAGAGAGAGAGAGACTAAACCAGGTATAACAAGCATTTTCAAATCTCTATTCTATCTCACTCTTTACCAGATTGGTTTGATTGGATGGATGGATGGATGTAATAACAGGGGAGAAAGATCAGACATCCTGACAAAGATGGGATGATGGGTAGCTACTCAAAAGATGACAGAATTTCTTTCTGTCGTTCACTACAATGCACACACACACACACGCACACGCACGCACGCGCGCACACACACATGTATGCACGTACGCACGCACACACACACATAAGCTGTTCAGTCATAAAAATGCATTACACTACTGGATCCCAAATGAAATGCTGCAGCCAGTTACCATGCAGAATGTGGGGACCATGTGTGTGTATATGCACATGCGTGTGTGTGTGTGTTGCCGGGTGACAGTGCCAATGACAGAGTAGTGAGATAAGTCTCAGAAGCTGCTCTATTCATGGCTCGCTGAGTCTGAGACCTCCTGCTGCTGAAATCTTAACCGAACCTCACTTCATCATCATCACATCCACCNTGAGTCTGAGACCTCCTGCTGCTGAAATCTTAACCGAACCTCACTTCATCATCATCACATCCACCCAAAACACACATGGACGGAGCAGAGTTAACGCCGCCATCGTCATCCTCATCACGCGAAGATTTATAGAGCAACAACGCGTTATAAAGACGTAACTCCAAACGTTACTTATTGAGCTGTGTTGAATTCGCTTCGCAGCTTTATCGTATTATCTGAATGGAAACTGGCATTGCATGGGAACCGTGGAACACGATGACACTGACCTCTAATGTGTGTGTGGGTGGATGGGTGGGGTGGAAGGTGAGNCTCTTCTTTAACGCACAACTCAGTGACTAGATGTCTGAAATCACACACAAGGCTCTCTCACACACATTCACACACTCACACACACACACTGCCCACGCGCCCCACTCCCCTCACCACTGCCAGGGAACCTAAAAGCCCCTACAAAACAAATTCATTAACCCAGACAATAAAACCCAGCTGTGAGCGGTGATGGGAACTGTTTGAAATCAGTCCTGGGATTCTGTTCGAGGCAAACAGTGTGTTCTCAAAACGTCTAGGAAAAAAAAAAAAAGAAGAAGAAGGAAGGATTTGGAAACAGGAGAGAGCAAGAAGCAGTGTTTGATTTCTGCTCTTGCTGGGGACGGAACACAGAGCTGACTGTGAGAACAAAAACAAGTCCCTGCCCCAGATGCTGAGAACCGCAACCTCTTCAACTCAACTCTGAACAGGTTGTATAAAGAAACAAATTCTATGAATATCATTAGGAGTTATTAAAAAACAAAAACAATACCTGCTCCACATCCAGCTTCCGACATAAAAATGGAAAAAAATGGAAATATGGCTGAACTTTTTGATGATCGTTTGTAACTTGTTAGCAGACAGGATCTGTTGGCAGGCTGCAAATGAAGAGAAGCAGCTTTTTGGAGCCGCAGTACTTAAAATCACCGCTAGAGGGCTCTGCAGTTTGTAAAATGGGCTTCTGTGGACCAGACCAGAGCAGAGCATATCTTCGTCATCCTGACCTCCCTGCTGCAGGGAAGCAGCCGGACAGATGTGGCCACCAGAAGCCTTACAACACTGCGATAGGTGGAGGTAGAAATAGTTTAAAAAAAAAAGAGTCACAGCAGAGTCAGAGCCAGACCACATTTCAGTCAGGGTGACCTCCATGATCTGCAGCTGCACAGAGGTGAAGACACACACCGGCTGACCTCAGCATTAACGACGCCGCCACGCCATCCGCTCTGCAACCTCCTACTACTAAACCAACCGAGTAAACTTGGTGTAATCCACTTGAAATTAATACGGCATAATAAAAGTAAAAAGTGAAATACAGAGCTCCCAATAAATGTGACAAAAAGCTAACGGCGAATAAAAAGCAGTTTTTTCAAAGTATTCTTTGTTTCTCCTTTATGATTGCTGATCTTTACCATGACATCACTTCTGGGCCAATTTCAGTTTCACTTAATGCAGATAGAGGCAGCAACAACGCAGCTGTTAGATGTGGATTTCAGAGCAAAAACGTCAGCGGGTCCAACTCCTGGATAAATGGAGAAATATGGGTGGGGAAAAGAGCGAGTAACGCTGCATCAGCGGCTACTGTCAAGGTGCCTTTGAGCAAAATCCCCAAGTGCTGCAGCTAGAGCTGTTCTGCACAAATGCAGAGAAATCTGAGGTTAGTAGCAGGAAGGTCCTGGTGTGGATGAGTTGGGCTGCATGCATGTGAAGCAGGGTGTGTGTGTGTGTGTGTGTGTGTGTGTGTGTGTGAGCTGACATTCCCTGGAAGAATAAAGGTTAAAAACACTATTAATCCAAATTGGATTACAGCTGTAGGTGGGTGGACTTGGATGGAAAGAAGGATGAAAACATTTCCCAACTTTTAATTTTCTTGCCAACAGACCTTCTATAGTAGCTGCTGAAGGTTCTCATCCTGAGCTGAACCTGCGTGAACCCTGCAGCCGTCAGCTGCCCTCAAACAGATTCAACCCATGAATCATTACAAGGTGTCAGGTCCGAGATCAGCCAAATCAGGACCAAATGCACAGCAGGCATTTCTTTTAGACTGACTTCTGATATGCAATCAAATACATTCAAAACTGCCACCCAAAAGCAACCTGAAGTGTGTGTGTGTGTGTGTGTGTGTCTATGAGAAGATGGCAGCTTATATTATCTATGTAAGTTGCTATCTTATTGTTGAGCACATCTGCAGCTGTTACCATGAAGAGAGACTCTACTGATATCTATAGCAGTCATCCTCAAAGTCCAGACTCTGGTCCCGATCCGGATCGAACCACAACAGTCTCCAGACTCTGAGCAAATTATGCTTTTCATATGTATTATTATTTGAATATTTGTATTATCTGCGAGACTTTGCTGCAACGAGTCAAAATAAACCGAATGTTCTAGTATCTGTGTGAGAATGTCCACACTGCTTTTGTTTGTCCAATCGCATTCAGCATCCCTTCATCGCCATGACAACGATGGGTTGGCGTTGGGCTCATTGAGAGTTGACAGCACAGCTAGTTTTGTCAACATAATGACCTTAACCACCCTCTGGACCCCAAGCACTTTCTGGGCGGTTTTTGCTCCTGTCATATTTTTCACTGTAGCTGCAAGTCCTGCACCTCTATGGAAGCAGCACAATCATGGCTATATGTAGGAAGAACTCAAAAATGTCTTTTGTGCAGTATAACAGTTATAATGTCATAAATCATAAAAAAAGAAAAAAATGTAAGTTGAATTTCTTTGATAATTTATTTTAAAAAATGAAAAAAAGTTGCAATCTATATATACAACATTTTTCCAAGTGCCCACAAGTGTTACCAATACTGGAAAAAAAAAAAAAANGTATTTACATTTTTACAACCTATAATCTGTATAATCAATAGGCTTAGTGTTCCTATGCAGTCTGCATTCAGCCAATGACTCGCTGAATTGTTGTCACTTGACTGTTAAAGAGCACACAGGCGCGCCAGGCTTGCTAGTTGTGGCGAATTCAGAATTTGTTGCTTTTTACAGAATTTGGATTGTACAAAAGGTTTATTTTTAGCAAATTTTTAAATGAGACATTTATAATAAAGTGATTTTGAGGAAATATCACTATTTTAAGCTTGGATTTGGTTATGTTTCCTTATTTCCGTGTTAGGCGGACATGATTAGTTCAAGCCATCGGAAATTTGAAAACCTGACGATAATTTTGATTTTTAAAGTTTCTGGCTATGACAAATGGTGTAATTTTGGTGAATGTTTAAAGAAAACATGCCTTTCAAACCCACCGGTGGGTTTTGGGGTCCAGAGGGTAAATGGAGCTTTGTTTTATTGAAAATTTTCTTTGATGACCTTTAAGGTTTATATTTGAGTACCCCTGCTCTATAGTATGTAATAATATGTTTTTTATTTTTCCTCAACAGCCACCTTCATGACTTTACAGCCGTCTTTATGGGAACTGATGCGTAAAAAAACCAAAAAACAAGAGGAGATAACAGTAAAATCCCTCTGTCAGCTGACTTAATTTTACCCCGCTCCCTGTCGCCTTCCCTCCTCTATGCCTTCCATCCTCACCACAGCTGGTAAATATTTTTATATTGTGTTCCATTAGAAAGTTTTATTAAGCGGTCAGACAGGGCAAATGGCGCCTGGGAGCTCCCTGTCCTGTAAACAATAGGAAGGATCCTGAAAGCTGCAGCACAGTAAACTCAGGCCACATTAGAGAATCCTCGCTCTGAGCATGTAAATATTTAAATGCGTTAGATTCACCCATACAGTCAGAGGGACGGTTAGGGCACTTTGTTACCAAAACTTTATCATGCATTTGGAGTCTTTGTGAAACTGGCATGGCCCCTGTAGAATGATTTGTAAATGGATGTTCTCTCAATTTAAGATATCATCTGAAAATCAACATGGCATTAATCATAACGAGGACAGGATATGAGGGTAAAAGTGTGATATGAG
Source organism: Lucifuga dentata (assembly GCA_014773175.1). Classification (NCBI taxonomy): domain Eukaryota; kingdom Metazoa; phylum Chordata; class Actinopteri; order Ophidiiformes; family Bythitidae; genus Lucifuga; species Lucifuga dentata. Next base: position 6,786 of record VXCM01005998.1, read on the forward strand.
TGTGAATGTAACTGTGGCTGTTATGTTTTATATGTGTTTATGGGTACAACTATTAACACATTTTTTATACTCACACTAAAGTGAAGGAAGGCTGAGAAAGAGGACATTCACACAGAAATGTTGTACTTAATTTAAATATATATATATATTTTTTAATTATTCTGGAAGATGTTCAGGTTTGTAACATAAGTAATCTAAAGGCATATACCAGTCATCCTCAAAATCTGGACTCCGGTCCAGATCCAGACTGAACCACAACTGTCTCCGGACTCTGAGCAAATTTGACTTTTCATATGTATTATTTGCATTATCTGCGGGACAGTGCTGCAACACAAAGAGTCAAAATTCTCCGGTTTCTCTGCTGCAAAGTGAAACTGAATGTCTGCTTGCGAGTTGACAGCACAGCTAGTTTCATCAGCATCCGAACTGTCGGTAAAACATTAGGATTCCAGTCCGACCCTGGCTCGACTGACCTTAACAAATGGACCTTTGTCTTCTTGAAAATTTTCTTTGTGGACCTTTAAGATTTGTATTTGAGAACCCCTGGCATATACAGTATTAAAACCATGAATCACAAAGAAGACATTGTTTCAGGCGTCTAAATGGTTCACCTAGCCACCTGGCTACTTCTTCTTGACTTGATACATGTCAAAGACCACAACAGAAACTTTTTTCTGTCATCCTTGACATTTGAGATTTGGCTGTTTTTTATGTCTCTCATTGTCAAATAAATAAAAAAATATAAAACTGGTTTACTTGCTATTTTCCCCCTGTATTCTTTATCTAAAATAAAGGCGGAAATCTCTGTTTGTGGCACCAACATTTCTAGAACCCCACATATATGAAGTTGAAATTCAGCAAGTTTATTGCTCAGGACCCAAAGACATACAATGTCACGTGTGAAGCTGTTTGGATGAGCGGTTCTCGAACTGAGCTGTGCTGCTAAAAAATAGTCCATGGAAGTGGAAGGATATACTCTGAGCATGGCAGCATATGCTCTGCTCCAGCGCCACGGTCTCAACCCGACCCCGTAAGCAAACAAAGCTAGCTCACAAGGACGTGCAGAACTAAATTATGGCAGGCTGTGGTGCACACCATAAAGTCCGGCCCGGTTTGAACAGGCACATTTTGAACGGGTGCTGCACTAGTCCATCCTAATGCAGCATATGTAATTGTGAGTTAAGTATGAGTAAATACATCTAAAGGCGAATGAATGTCCTCACAAAACACATGAAGTCTGATGTGCACGTGAAGCTTTACAGTCGTAACACAGTTTAACACAGTTTGTACCTCGGCGAGGTTGTCGGGCGTGTCTGTTCCCACCACGTTGTCTCTGAGAAGCTGCTGAAGGAGCTGCACCTGAGCGACGCTCAGATAGAAGTCCAGACTGCTGGTCACGTTCACCTCCAGAGAGTGACCACACACCACCACCTCCTGCAGAGAGAAGACGGGATGAAAAGAGGGATGAAGGAGCGACAGCCTCAATCCAAACAACAGCAGGATGTTTGTGATCTCTAGAGGGCTGTACCACGAAGCGAGATTAGTGTGTTAGCGTGGCATGTTGAGCCCAAAGCCAGGGTTTTCAGTGTCACGAAGGTGGCTCTCTTTTAACCTGGCTGGATCACCATGGCAACTCATGCTGCAGACATAACCTGGTTGGGACCAGTTTTTGTTCAGAGTTTCGGCTTAAAATCAACTATAAAATGCACCACGCTTTGCAAACTTGTTGAGCCGTGCGTTAGGAATGCTACCGAACGGAGCCGTGATTTAAAGTAGCGCAAACTGTATGCATAACAATCACTTTTGACCAAATCAAAGTGAAATTAATTTTATATATATGTGTAAACGCAACATGATGCATACTGCTTTTAGCAGTTATGGTGTGTTTGAAATCTTCATAGCGCTGCATGATAACTATTTGCTCCTCCTGACTGAAATAAACAGCTCGGATTGGTCCATTTTGTCCGGTAGTANATGATAACTATTTGCTCCTCCTGACTGAAATAAACAGCTCGGATTGGTCCATTTTGTCCGGTAGTAGAGGTAAATGGTGGCCGACACGCCCCCTTTATGTGAACGCGCACAGAGCTTGATGAGGAAAGCCTGGGTTGACAAAGACGGTTGATAACCAGCATCGTGGTACCCGTTATCTCTGACTGGAGTTTTAGGCTTTGTGGAGCAGCTAAGGCAAAGAAACCCTGGATCTGTTGAACGTGCTTCTCTCCATGACATTTTATTGAATTACTCTTCTTCTCACTTTCTATCTCCACTCTCCTTTGCTTTTTTCTTTTTTTTAAACTCAGCTTTTCCCTATTTCCCCTCTATCCTTCTGTCCTCTCCAGGGTTCCACCCACAACCTGCGGTTCCATTCTCAGGCTGGAGGCTACATCTAACAGGATATCACTCACTAACACTCAGGGCTGAACCACACACACACACACACACACACACACACACGGGGGCCCGAACTTAACGACACACACAGCGTTATTGACCACTGCTGTGTAAACACCATCCCTTCAGCCCCACTGCTACACAAGTATAAGACTAATATTTTCTTCAATATCAAATATGTCAGAAAGTCGCCATTTGTTTTTCTTTTGTTTTTAAGCTTCCTGATTTTAATAGCGTGCAAACTGTGTGTAGCATCTGGTCATCATAACATGAGGTTGGAATAATAAATGGAGATTATTATGGGGTGTATAACAACTTAAAAAAGACTGCAGACTAGCATAATTAAGGGCATTTGTATAATAAATTCACATAAATCAGAATAAATTAAAAACAAACAGAAACTTCAGTATGGATTTTGTTTTAATTGGGCTACAGTATATATTTTAATAACTACTACCTACATTGTCCTATGCTGTCTGTGTTATAACTGACTCTTTCTCCATATCTTAGGAGGCTTACAAATCATTCTTTGTGTGTGTGTGTGTGTGTGTGTGTGTGTGTGTGTGTGTGTGTGTGTGTGGGTCAGCACAAACTATGAATTAGCTGTTATGCATTGTCAAGGGGCACGTTAGCGTGAACGGACGAGGCATCAAAGCGACAGGAAGTCTCAGAGAGCCATGCCAGAAAACATCAGCTGTATAAGCAGAAAGGTTTGAACTCTGCGGGTCAAAAGCCTCCATTACATAGTGGACTGACTGAGGGATTCCTAATGAGCCAGTTACTGTACGTTAAGCGTGTGTATGTTGACTTAAATACTTCTGACAACTCAGATAATCAACGTCTATTTTCAGTCTGAACAATTGATTGTGAGAGTAATGGCTACAATCACGGTTAACAGGTTCTGGTCAAAGGTCAGGAGCTGTCAAAGGAAGAACTGGACAAACTTCTACAGAGAAAAATACAGGATGCACGCTTTCATCGACTGTGTGAATGTTTGAAAATTCTATTAATTGATCTTATATATATTTTTTAAAAAAACTTGGATTTATCCAACATTTAAACAGTTTCATAGATTTTTGCACTACTGACTTTACCCTTCTCGAAATTAAATATGAAAAGCTTTTCAATTACCGTACACCACATCATCTTTAACTTCTCAAATTTATTAAATCTCAAATGCAACTATTACACTAAAATATATACAGTCAGTCCCCGGGTTACGAACAAGTTCTGTTCCCACGGCTGTTCGTAAGTCGGATTTGTACGGAAGTCGGAACAGTTATGTAAGGTGCGTATCTAGCATATATATTTTACTTAGGTGCATATCTAACGTATATATTTTACATTTCTATGCATAAGAAACATTAAAGAAACACTTCCAGATATCCTAAAACATCGTAAACATAATGTGTNGGGTATAAAAAAACCAAACAAAACATGTAGGTTAACACTTACTCTCATTCCTATTGATGTCTTGCATGTCAGAAGAGGCATTGTAAAGTAATGCGCCGTTCATATTACAAATCATTGTATGTAACTCGAATTTTTAATTTAATAGGCTTTATGGCGGTCGGTTCGTATGTACGGGTTGTTCATAAGTCGGACATTTGTAAGTCGGGGACTGCCTGTATAATAGTTGAAATAGTTGAAATGTGATTTAATAAATTTGAGAAGTTAAAGAAGATATGGGCCTCTGGTGCGCGCTGATTGCTGATTGGGTCGTGTTATGATGCTGCTTTCATCAGCACCTGGGAAGGTAACCTCTGGCTGCCGAGCACAGAGCGACTCTCCTGACTTACATGAAAAGCCGTGTAGCGTCCGTACTGACCTCTGCCTGTCCGCCGTCCGGGGACAGAGCCTTGCTGAAGATGATGGCTGGGGCAGCAGTCACGCGAACAGAGAAGTCAGTCAGGATGGGGGTCAGGATGGCCCGACGCTCCTGGTGCCTCCTGATACTGGACAGAGACAGAATCAGGCTGTTAGCTCAGAATTCATCAGGCACGAACCATACGGATATGGTTCGTGCCTGATGAATCACCATATTCTTTATGGTGATTTATCAGGCATTTTTACTTAAAGGACCATATCAGCGATCGTGCATGTTTGAGCCGAATATATTCAATTTTCATACATTATTTTACTGACAACCATTTCCCAAAGGATAAAACTGTATTTCAGCTTTCCTGATATATTGCTAAATCTCTTAATCTTTCAAAATCAAATATTCAAGCGATACACCCACCTTAAAAATCCATGTTTCTCCTGCTAATAGTTACACAGCCTTATGAAGTCACGGTCCTTTAAATTTTTCCATAAACACAGGTCTTCTTTTGGGACTATATTCCCCGGTGGAGGCATACATTCACTCCACGCTTTTTATTGAGCTTAAACGCTAAAATTACTTAACTTCTACAAAAAAACCTGAATACACATCTTGTTGGTGATGATGGATTACCTATCCCAAGAACGATTCAAGTATCAACAAGTTGATTTTAATAGCAGAATGAACTGAAACCAATGGAGGTCTGGAAGGTAGGAAAAACATTTTTAATTCACTGTTCCAGTAGTATGCTTTGGGAAATGATTGTCAGTAACGAAACATGTATGAAAACTGAATATATTAGGACTTGAACATGCAAAATGGATGGTATGGTCCTTTAACCCTCTGGACTCTAAATCACTTTTGGCTTATTGTTTACTGATTTTTGGAGACTTTCTTTTATTTTCTAGAATTTTCTGGAATCAAGCAGAAAATTGACAACTTTTTTATGATTTATTTTTGATTTTTTTGCGAAATTTTCTAGAGTTTTTTTCAAATTTCTTGAATGAAGAATTTTCTTGAAAAATTGATTAGAGACTCTGGAGGGTTAAAGGACCATACCAGAGATTTTTCATGTCTAATCCAATAAATACTACCTGTATACATGTTACGTTACTGACAACTAATTTCCAAAACATAAAACCGGAATTTCAGTTTTCCTGTTATTTTTCCAAATCTTCTAATCTTTCAGAATCAAATGTTCAGGTGTTACACCCACCTTAAAATTCAAGTTTCACCTGCTAACACATAAGTCCAAATGTGGAAGGATGGTAATTTCTCGGTAAAAGATATCTTCTTCTTCTAGGGTTATATTCCTTGGCAGACACACAGTTTATTCTAGTCATCCTCAAAGTCCGGACTCCTGATCCGGACTGAACCACAACTGTCTCCGCACTCTGAGCAAATTATACTTTTAACATGTATTATTTGTATTATCTGAGAGACATCGCTGTGACGCAACGACTCAAAATTCTCCGCTTTCTCGGAAACCGGATATCTACTCTAATTCAGTTTGTTCCAATCACATTCAGCATCCCTTCATTGCCATGACAACAATGGGTTGACATGGCATTGGGCTCATTGAGAGTTAAAGCATGAGAGTTGACCCCACCCCATTCGACACCTCAAATTCCCGGTAAAAATTAGGATCCCAGTCCGACCCTGGCTTGACTAATCTTAATAAACAGACTTTTGTGTTATTGATAATTTTCTTTGTGAATCTTTAAAATTTGTATTTGAGAACCCCTCTGGTTTATTCTGTCTAGCTCCACTTTAAATTGGTTTAATAAAGTTACTTTGACAAAATAAATAATAGACGTTGTGTTTGCTGTGATCGCAGGCGCCTTTCAAGTCTCGAAAACTTTTTTTTAATAGCGTACTGGAATGAACTGAAACCAATGGCTCCCTGGAAGGTTGGAAAAACAACTGTAATATTTATCTTTCCAGTAGTATGTTCTGGAAAATGTCAGTAACATAACGTGTATGCAGGTTGTATATATTGGGCTCAAACATGCAAAAATGATCCTTTAAGAAGCATTCTGACTGCAGAATATTACTGTAGGTTTGTAGTATCTGTCTGTAGTATCTGTTCTAGCTTTATACTTCAACAGTAACAGCAGCCATAAGAGACCATTTATTCACTAAAATCCCCCAACTTTCTATTTACTAATAACTTGTTATGGTTACCGGTTGTACAATCTTTGTGAGACTGTCCCATCTGCCCAGGATGACATGTCAACACAACACAGTCAAAACCACAAAACATTTACAGCTCGGCTATTGTTATGCCCTTAGCTGACAGGCAGACACACATTTCAAACTCACTCCGGCTTTTCAAATTCAAACCAGTAGGATGAAAAGCGGAGCTCCCAAAATTTCAGACTTCAAAACTGATTTTCCTTCGCAGGCAAGACCTGTGAAGTATTTCCATAACTGGGCATTTTAAGTTCTGCTCTAACACGTTTTCACTGGAAGCTTGAATACAGTTACGGAGACGGAGTGAGACATTATTTGACAAGTCTCAATTGGGAACACCCCTTAATTGTATACACAAGATCAAGCTGAGACCTTCTCACATCAACTCTCCATTTCGCTAATGTTCATTCCCACAATCAAGTCATATTTGTGGGAACATTTGTTAGCAGTAAAACAAATATACAAGAGGGCTTTATAAGGTGGTGTTAATTGCCACATCTGCTGCTATTAAAACAATCAAGCGGTGCAGCTTCCAATATTTATAGTTGGCTGGGATTATAAAAGGCTCTGTTTCTAGGTGGCCTGGAGTACAGTACTTAACCAGAACCAATATCATATTCGCTTCTGCTACACAAATGTGCATTACCAGTGCCCTTAAGGGATTATTCCCTGACACATTTCCCTTCAGAGAGCTTTCAGGAGGCCTAATTCAGAGGTGAAATGATCTGTGAGGCCAATTGCTGTTGGTTAATCTCCCCTCAGACACACAGAGAGAAACAATGAGCGTCTCGTTGCAGCAGACAGGTGCTATCATTCACCAGCAAAGCAAGGAGGCGTGTGGCTCAGTTTACCAGTAATGTAGGGGCCCCTGCAGCCTGCTCGTTTTCATACCCCCAATAAAAAGCTGTGGGTGTACATGTGTATGGAAGATATGTCTGTGCATGTGCAAAACAATCATATCATCTTTGACCAGGTGTGGAATAAACAACCAGAGTGGGAGAGAGTGATTTTTTAGTGAGATTATGATTCATTCAGTGTCAGCAGTAAGCAGAAAAACTGGTGACATGGACAGAAAAAGAGAGGGAGGCCTGCTCTGGGTGGATGAAAGGTGGGGAGAGTTCACGGATCCCTGACCCCGGGTCTTTCCTACCATGGAGCCATACACTTTGACGAGGACAGATCCTGTCAAAGGACCCGCGGTGCTGGAATTTCCTCACGAAACCTCAGGAAGCCACCCGAGGCCGCGCAGAGCCAATACTACTGGAAGCGAACTCAAAAAGAATAACCGTGCCACAGGTCCAACGCTGGAAGAGGGGAGGGGGGCTAGATGGAGGAGGGTGGAGGGAAAGGTGCAAACTTTGGAAGTAGTGTGTGTCAAAACTTGTTACAACCTAGGTGGAGTGTTTTTGTGGGTAACTGTAACAGACAAGTAAAGCTGTGAACTTGACTCCCCTTTCCTCTGCGTGTTGGAACAGTCTAAATCACACGTTTATAATCACGGCTCGGCAGCGGCAGCAGCTGAAGCTGTACAGCAAAGCCGATTTTCCAGCAGACGCTCCAGNCGGCTCGGCAGCGGCAGCAGCTGAAGCTGTACAGCAAAGCCGATTTTCCAGCAGACGCTCCAGTGCTGCTCCTGCCGCGGCGAGGAGGAACGAGGAGGCGACCGCAACCACCTTCAGTGATTTGTTTGGAAGCTACAAAATGAGCTAAAGTGCCGTTCAAAACCTCAACGACTGCAGCAGTTCTGACCTTCACACGCTGACCACATACAGGCTCCTTCACTCATATCAGGCAACAATCACATTTTATATTTTATATTCATCTAGGATGGCCTTATCTACAGCGACCTGACAGAAAACCTTTTATCCTGAACCTGGAAGCTTTTGATGGCTGATTCTCTCCTTCATCACTCGGCCAGTTAGCCAATAAAACGGAATTTTTCTGATTGTAATCGTTCGAATGTCGTCATTCCAACAAGCATTCACCATTGCAACAGTTTATCCTTCTGCTACTGACCGTTTTCTTGAGTTTAGTGAACTCTTTCATGCGTTTCACAGTTCACCAACAAACACTGTCAAAGGTCATTCCTCACACATCTGATACTTTGGATAATCCATTAAAAAAATCATGGTAACTACAAGATATCACACTAAATAAGGAAATAAGGAATGATTTTAATGGATTTTAGGGTGCTTTTTAACCATCAGGGACTGCAGATGAAAATTAGCCTTTTGGGCTAATTTATAGTTTTCTGTTTTACTGTTGATCAATGAGCATCATCCTTGACAAATAAACTAATATAACTAATAACTGAAGCTGTTGTAAGGTGCATCACAGGTAAACGTCAGTAAGGATCATGTGTTAATTTAATTGTTTCATATAAGAGCTTTTATTCTGCTTCCTCTACTGTCAAGGCAAAATCGAACATGTTAAATCGACAAAGGAAACCTAAATTCTCTACTTTCTCTGCATTTTAAGAGGTTGACAATAATACAAGAGAGATAAGAGATCCACACACTATAAGTCGGACACATGAGAGGTAGATCCGGTGTGTGTGAGACACACATGAAGTGGATGAAGCTTAAGGAAGAGGCACAGTGCCACAAGAATGTCTGTGATCAGATCAAATCTCAACATTTAAATACACTGACTGATCAACAGATGGGCTTAAATATCAAATTTATTGATCATTAACATGTGAAGCAAATACAGTTTAATGTCTCTCAGATTTCGTGCAGCTGAAATTTACCACCAGACGGAAACAGCTCTTATTTTTGCGTGGCGTTATGTTTTATTAATTGCTTCCCTGACTCTAAAAGATGCCGGTAACAAGCATTTATGAATGAGGAAACGTGGTTGCGTGACAATATTTGTCCTTACTGACACATTAAATCTGGCGCTGTGTTTTATGAATTACTCCTTTTGTGTAAATTCTTTGAGCGTAAATATTAACTGTTTAAGCTACGTGTTAAGTCATCCTGCAATCAAGTTCTGAATAGAAATCCAGACCAGCAGAGCGGAGTTTACTCAGAATCTTATGGAGCACAAAGTGTGAGCCCAAAATCTCACCTCATTGGCCTTTCAGACAATCTGGCCTGGTGCTACGCCGCAACAGCCTCACTCTCATAGCAAGAGAGACGAATTAAGAGTAAGACAGAAAGAATGTGAGTGGACCCAGTAGCCTCATAGTCAGACTACGAGCTGGACTCAGCAGGACCGGCAGGCAGAGTGTTAGACTCTAACGCAGATCCAAGTCTGCTACTTAAAAAGGAAGTTTTACAACAGATCCTGGCTGCTACGCTTAGAGAAGGTGAATACAAAAAAGGAGGATTTTGAGACAGATGGGCAAAACTACCAGCCAGAGAGAGAGAGAGAGAGAGAGAGAGAGAGAGAGAGAGAGAAAAGATAACAGCGTAGTCTAGGCTTTACAATACTACTTCATCCTGCTGTAATGAAACACTAAAATCCCACTTTTGCTAAGTCTGATCCTCTCTGGCTTACAGAATCTGCTAAATAAAAAAAATAATAATAAAAAAAAATATGAATTATTTTAGAATCAGCGCTGTTTTATTGACGGAAGGAGGAATGTAGGAAGTGATGACATGTTTCCTTGCAAACACATAATCAATGAAGAGGCTGCAATAAACTGCATGGATCAAATACTAACACAAGCACAGCATGTACTTTTCATACTGCCGGTAAAATATTCCAGCTGTATTGTATTTGTTGCTTGCTAAAACCAGAACCGGAAGCCGCCACCCATATTTCGACAGGAAGAGATCAGGGTGATACCATGTTGTTGTGAAGTCAGAGGAGTGAAATCGTAAGGGATATTAATTTTTTGTGATAAAAGTTTCCAGTAGCTCCAGTTGTGGATTTTTATTTGTGAAAGTTAATTATAATTTATATCTGAATAAATTCTATGTCATTTTTGTTTTTTGAATATTTATTTTCATTAACTGATTTAACATATCAATGGTAGATCCCAGGGTTAGGCTTAGTGGGGCTGGTAAATCTAGCATAGCCAAATTTAATAGGAATTTTGCTTGTATATACTGTATATCTTTGCATTTTTTTTTTATTTTTATTTTTTGGACTGTAAATATATATCTCAGTATTGTTGGGGAATAAATAAATAAATCACCTCTGCAAACTATTTCCAGTTCCTTCACCTTTTACTGCCCTCCACTGTCAGCAGAGTGCTGAAGTAAAACATCAGCAAAGTCCTTTTACTCAAAACGCTTCTGCAGCATCTGACACAAGTTGAGAGCTTGGTGTTAATAATATCCTAATTCTTCCTGATGTCATCTACATTTAAAGCCATATTTACTGTAATAAACGACACCTAGTGTAATTTGAAAAAGGTTATAAACTGAGTTTAAAATGTGTAAACAAGAGGGAAAGGTACGGTGGCCCTGAAGTGCCAAACACAACAACATTAAGAAAAACACGACAACATTACGAATACACACCAACATTAATAAAACGCAAACTCAATATTAAGAAAACGCAACAACATTAAGAAAACGCAACAACATTAAGAAAACGCAAAAACATTAGAAAAACGCAACACATCAGCATTTTTGTAATGTTTTTGTGTTTTTGCGTTTCCTTAATGTTACATTTTCGTAATGTTTTGCGTTTTCTTAATATTGTTGCATTTTCGTAATATTTTGCGTTTTCTTAATATTGCTGCATTTTCGTAATGTTTTTGTGTTTTCTTAATATTGTTGCGTTTTCGTAATGTTTTTGCATTTTCTTAATGTTGTTACGTTTTCTTAATATTGTGTTTGCATTTTGTTAATGTTGATGTGTTTTCGTAATGTTGTCGTGTTTTCTTAATGTTGTTGTGTTTGGCACTTCAGGGCCACCGTAGAAAGGCCAACAAAGAAACATATAAAGAGGGAAAGAAAAAAAACAACAGCCACACGGATCGACTGTGACAAACTGATGAATTAAGATGAAGACAAAAAAAAAAAAAAAAAANAAAAAAAAAAAAAAAAAGAAAAACACAGTTAAAAAATGTCTCTTCTAAACAAGTCATTTACAATAAAAAGATAGTAGGAGAGCTGAGCAGCAGCAGCAGCAGCAGTAGAAGAAGAAGAGGCAGGAGGTTCCACTGTTTCCTGGCAGGACTCCATACACCATCATACTGCTTGTGTGTGTAAGTGATGAGCATGCATAAGCGCATGTGCATGTGTGTGTTGGTGAGTGCTCGACAGTGAAACGTGCACGTATGGTAACTGAGCCGGCCTCGCTCGGAGCCCTGATGACCCGGGAGCGCTCCGTCTCCGTCAGACCGTGTTGATTTTGTGCTGCATTCTTCCACCAGGCTTATTTTTAGTTGACAAGAACAAATCTGGTCTCCTTGCTTGTGATTCTGTGATTTTTGGGCTTATTCCCTCTCCAAACATGAGTGGAAAAAAAAAGGACGTGGGGCCAAACAGGCCATTACACTAGTGCTTGTTTTAGCTCCCGAGTCTATAAAAAAAATGACAGGGTTTGTAATTATGACTGTGCATGGAGAGGCTCCATGAGAGGGAGCTAACTCAATAACTACATGCTGCTCCCACATCAAGACTGATGAGATGAAATATGGGACATTTACACAGATCCCACGCATACCCACACACACACACACACACATATACATACATAGAGCACCTCACACATACTGCATCGTAACACATTAACGCAGGGAGCAGAATGGATATAAAACTGTTATCAATGCTTTAGCGACATGTAACTGTAGATTCTGTGAGGGGTTTGGTGAACCTTCAACGCCTTTATTTAATGAGCTAAGAAGCAATTCACCATGAGATGATTACGATTTTACTTGTCTTAAACCTGATTGGTGCTACGATTAAGACATCTTGGGTGCAATTATAAAACACAGTTCCAGATTTAATGAGTCGATAAAAGTAAATATCATCATGCAATCACGTTCTTCCCTCATTCATAAACGCCTGTTAGCAGCATCTTTTAGCATTTGCCTTGATAGAGGCGTTACTGTATCTACATGCTGAGAACAATTCATTAAACACACCGTCACACAAAAATTAAAACGTGTTTCAGTTCGTCAATTATTAAAACGGAGAGTTCTGATCTCATCTCACACACCTCTTATCTATATAGATCTTATATAGATCTCTTATCTACAGGTGTAAGTGTAATCTTAGATTGTGATTTGACTTTTGAACTGTATGTTAAAAAACTGGTCCAGTCCTGCTTTTTCCAGCTCAGATCTGTTGCAAAAATTAAACCAATGTTCTCTTACAGCAATCTTGAAAAGGTCATTCACAGCCTTATTTTCTCCAGACTGGACTATTGTAACTCCNCTCTTACAGCAATCTTGAAAAGGTCATTCACAGCCTTATTTTCTCCAGACTGGACTATTGTAACTCCCTTCTTTCTGGCATTAATCAAAAATTAATCTCTCGCCTCCAACAAGTTCAGAATGCAGCAGCTCGGCTTCTTCCTGGTTCCAATAGATGGCAACGCATCACTCCTGTCTTGGCATCCCTACATTGGCTGCCTGTTCATTTTAGAATTGATTTTAAAATTCTTATTATTACTTTTAAAGCTCATTTAGGTCTGCCTCCAACTTATATTTGTGACATGTTAATTTCTTATGAGCCAGCAGCAGCCTCAGATCCTCAGGCTCTAACCTCCTTACTACTGCCAATTCTAACCTGAAAACCAAAAGTGACCGGGCCTTTGCGGTTAGAGCCCCCAAAGCTCTGGAATGATTTGCCAGAGGATCTGAGGCATGCCAAGTCAGTGTCTGCTTTTAAATCGCAGCTTAAGACCCATTTCTATAGGCTTGCTTTTATGTGATGTCATTTATTTGGTATGTTTTCTATATTGTTTTAAATGCCTTATTTTATTTTTGTGTTGTTCTGTCTGTCTTGTTGATTGTTTTATTAGTTGTCAAAACACTTTGTAAACTCTGTTTTTAAAGGTGCTATATAAATCAAGATTATTATTATTATATTATTATTATCTCTCTTACATTACTGTCAATCTCTTAAACTGCAGAGCTAAACAGCAGAGAATTTAGATTTTATTTGCTGATTTAACTTGTCTTTTTACTTTGACACCAGGGGAAGATAAGGGAGGATGTAAGTTCATAGAGTTATAACAGTATTTATGAATGTATCTGGATCATTTTGCTCAAGACCTCAGCGTAACGTGCAGATGATTAAGGGTCTCCAAGGCTCCGAGTCTTTACCTGCTGGCCATGTTCCACTCCAGCGCTGGATTCTGAGAGCTTCTCTCGCTCTCTGCTGATCCACTTCCTTTGATTCCCTCCTTCTCTGGCTTGAGTTGCTCCCACTGGGCCGTGCCGATGTTTATGGACTGGAGGTCAATCTGGTACTGGCGGTCCTCCACCTCTGAACCTGGGTCACGCAGGATGCCAAGGTTCTGCGCACATCTAGGAGGAAGAAAAAGTGGTTAGGAGTCATCACTTTAGAAATTATATACACTGTAATCCCAGATGTTGTTTTAACTCCAAAAAAGTAATTAATTATAGCCAAAAGTGAACGTATTCCATATATTGCCTAATGATTTTGAGTTAGTTGTACTTTGTGGATATTTTCTTTTATTCAGTTGGAGTTTCTGAATTGACTCAACTTAAGTCGGTTTAGTTTTGCCCATCGCTATTAGCAAAGAACAAACTTATTGCTTAAAACAGAATCTTGGTGATCGAGTTTGGCGGCATGGTGGCTAAGTGGTTAGCTCTGTTGCCGCAAGAAGGTCCCGGGTTTGAGGCCGACCTTTCTGTGTGGAGTTTGCGTGTTCTCCCCGTGTCTGCGTGGGTTTCCTCCTCCTTCCCCCCACCTCCAAAGACATGCAGGTCAGGTGAACTGGAAACTCGAAATTGTCCGTAGGTGTGAATGAGTTTGTCTGTGTCTATGTGTCAGCCCTGCCATAGACTGGCTACCTGTCCAGGTGAACCCCGTCTCTCGCCCAATGACTGCTGGGATAGGCTCAGCCCCCATGTGACCCATAACAGGACAAACGGGTATAGAAAATGGATGGATAGGTTATTGAGTGGGTTAAATGAGTCTCTAAGTGATTGTACAAGTAAATTTTTATGCATCTTTATGCAACTGTCAACACTTATTGGTATTTAAAAAAAAAAAGTATTACCATAATTGTCAAAATAATTTGAGGCTTTTCCATTGAGAATCTTAGGTTCACTGAACATATACTTTTTTGTTTGTTCAACAATGCATAACTTAACTTTTTTAGGGCAATAAATTACCCTGCCTTTTTTTTTTTTTTTTAANTTTTTTTTTTTTTTTTAAATTGAATGAATTTATCAGGGATTACAGTGCAGTGTGGTAATAATTCCAGAATAATCCCAGGCTGAGCTGTTGTCTCAATGCTATAAATGCTGAATGAGAATATAGATGTTTTAATGAGTGCATCATCAGGTCTGCAACAAACTAGAAAATGGGATTTACCTGAATAATGTAGTAAAATATATACAGGCAGTCCTCAATTTACGAACAACCCGTACTTACAAATTGACTGCCATAAAGCCTATTAAATTAAAAATTTGAGTTACATACAGTGATTCGCAATAATGAACAACGCACTACTTTACGACGCACGACAAAACATTGCGCGTCATCAGCGGTGCAGCGGCTATCGCTATTTTAAGTCAGATCAGGCTCGCTGTAAACACCGTGTTTTGCATTGTTTGTGTTTTGCCTTCTTTTCTTTTTTGTAACCTTCATAACACGCTTCCAAAGTGTAAATCTGATTTCTTATGCTTAGAAAGGTAAAATATATACAGTACATTAGATACGCACCTTATGTAACTGTTCCGACTTATGAACAAATCTGACTTATGAACAGCCGTGGCAACAGAACTCGTTCATAACCCGGAGACTGCCTATGTACCACAAATAGTAAAGTAATTTTACTTTACTAATGGTAAAGTAAATGGACGTATGAGTCACAAAGGGTCAGAATGTACTTATGGAGTCAATTACAATCAAGTATCTGAGCGCTCCGGCAGCAGAGCAGGTAGTCCGAACCAGGAAGGAGCTCCTGGCTCCGACTCCTTTCTTCCCTCTGGCTGCTCCTTTTAGTAGCACAGCTTTCAGGATGATTTATGGATGAATCAAAGTCTGGGAGACAGTTGCACAGCCAGAGCTCAGATAAATAAGCGCACAGGCCTCAGGTGAAATCACCTGCCTTTTATAAAGCTCTGATTCACGCCAACTTATCATTGGCAGTAAACATTGCTTAAATCCTGGCTGCTGCCTGGAGACCGGAGCTGCCTCTCTCTATTTCTGTCTCCAAAAAAAAAAAAAAAAAAAAAAAAACAAGGCTTGTAGAGTATACACAAAGTGCAATATGGTAGAAGAGATGTGGAGATATGTCAGGAGTGGGCAGCGCTGTCTCTTCAGCTGAACGGCTACAGCGAAAGCGAGCAAACGCCATCCCATCAGCGCCAAGGAAAAATGATGTCATCTATTTTGCTTTTGAGAGACAAGATCCTGATGAATTCACGAGGCAAAAGGAATAATCAAAATTCAACATCTGCATATGACATCAGGGCTTTTGGTTCGTTATGATATGTTTATTTGTGCTGGTGAATTCAAATGAGAGCTTAAATGGTATAAATAAGGGCTTAAAACGGCTACAGATGTAGCGGCAGCGTGAGTAGTTTTATTCGTTTCGGCAACGTCAACGGCAATTTTCATATAGCGTTTCTCTCCCTTAGCACAAGGCAAAGGCCTCTACCAGAGCGTGATGTTATGACAATGAGCACCAAGTACAAAAACAACGGCAATGAGAGATCAGAGGTGTATAACTGGATTTAGCTGGATTTGTTGACATACAAACAAGTGAAACAGATCCCTAATCAACATTTGGAACCACATTTATCAACAGAGTATGATACAAATCAAAACCAAGAGCCCTGTAAGGTTTGGGTGGGATGTGTCACTCCAGATTCATTAGGGCTTTTGTAACAGTACCTCCATCACCCGCTCCAACCCCAAACTGTATTTTTCACATTAAACAAACCACAGTTACCTCATATGCTTTCCAAATTATCTCTTAACTTCAGCTTATTTAGGAGACTCTCTTACTCATAATCAACATAACATGGGAGTCTGCAGCCAAGTCTCTGCATTGCTGAAGTGCAGGGTCATCTCCAGTGACATAAATAAATATGATAAACATTTGTCTTGGTCATGCAGCCAGTGAAAACCAGCGTGATTTAATATCAAAAGACATATTTCAGCCAATCGCAGGAAACAAGAGAGCTTCATTTCTGACAAATGAGGAGGGGAGGAATTTTGGAAGTTCCCCTTGGGGTGCAATAATAATGGAAGCCAGATTTTCTTGTTGTACATGCGGGGGGAAAAACACTGGTGGTTTGACATGTTTGATTGGTCATGTGAAGACCACACGGCTCGGCCAAGAGGAATCAGAGAATGCCTTGGGAAAGCACGGCACTCACTCTGCCCGCCATGCACACGGACCGACTCCAAACACACGGAGCGAGGCAGGTGGAACACACACCCTCCCGCTCCGGCTCACATGCCATTATCAGACATCTGCTGCTGCCATGTGGAAAATATGGAGAAAAATGAAAATAAGTCATAAATGACGCTTTCGCAGATGAGGGAGGAGAGGAGAGAGAGGGGGAGAGAAATTTTTCCTCAAACACGAGCACTTAGCTTTGCCCTTGTTCCCGAGCCAAACCTTATTTTAATTGCAGGAAAAGACCACAGAAACATTATTTTTATGACAAAATTCTGCTATTTATAAAAGTGGATCAAAAGCTCTGCAGTAAGAAAGTTCTGTTTCATGGTGTTCGTGGCTATTATTTTAAAAAACATTTCTCCCTCTTCTGACACAATTTAAAACTAATTTGAGTCCTGAAAGCCACTGGGTCAAATTCGCATCAGAGCTGAAATATGAGGGCTCAGATCCAACGTTATTAGATCCAAACTCTGGCTCAGTCAGGCCTTGCAGTGGGAAACTGAAGACATGGTGGAGATTTGCCTTCAGAATGAGCGATTCAGCGGTGCTTCATCACTGAGAAAAAACTAATGATGTTCCAAATTCCTTTGAACAGAAAATATGCAGACAAATCTACAAATGGGCGATTAATTGCAAGTTTCGTCCTCTGCTTAGCATTCTTTTGCTCTATGCTTGCGCTGGGCAAAGCATTAATCATAATTTGCGTTATTAAGCAGACGTGTGGGAGGACTGATTGCTTAACGTGTAACAGATTTAGAATCATGCTGAATGGGAGTCGAGGACGAACTGGACATGCAAAAAACATATTAAGTAATGTAGAGGTATATACTGATAAACACCAAAAAGCAAACATGCACACACATCTGTGAATGCCATGCAGCGTAAGATGAAGCCGGTGAAGGATTTACTTTGCTGCTGCACAGAAAGCTTTGAGATAAATTCCAGACATGGCACAGAGAGAAAGAGGTAGAAGATAAATAAAGTGAAATACATTCAAAGCGAGTGAGGCTGATATGGAATCATATTGTGCAGAGCCGAAGGGTAAATAAGTGAAGCTGCGTGGTTGAAAAAAAAGAGTGAGAGTGGAATCTTGGGAGACCCTGATTACCATACTGAGGTTTTGAAGGCGAACCGTGGTTCAAGGCTGTAAAACAAACCGCAGCGGGCCTGGCTGAGGCTAAAGGCCTGATGCTAGCGAAGTGGGCTCCGCTGTGTTGGAGTCTCTGCGGAGGCGATCCGGCGGGGCAGAGTGCAGCGGTGTGGCCCGTGACTTTAACAATCCTCCCACCTTCCTCATACACACACACACCCTCCCCACCCCCGCCATCCCCCGCCCCAGGCCAGCCAGGCAGGAAGCACCAGGGTAATACTGAGCCACCGGCTTCTGGATCTCGTCACTCTGAAACCCGCAACCTGAACCCGCAACCCCAGACCTGTTTTTCACTCCATTTCCCCAACAATCATATGCAATACATGTCTGCTTACACATTTAACAGAGGCAGGAGTGTGTGTGTGTGTGTGNGTGTGTGTGTGTGTGTGTGTGTGTGTGTGTGTGTGTGTGTGTGTGTGAGAGAGAGAGAGAGAGATGGGGCCCTGTGTTTCTGCTCTCCTGGTACAACATACAGGACATATTGAGTAGAAATTTCACTGAGATCTCAGGCTTAATTCAGGCGAGTCAAGCTAAATTAGCTTTGTACACAGACCTGTTACGTTTCATGTTCCGTTTTCTTTGTTTTTTTAAGCAGAACCCAACTACTGTGTATTTGAAGTAAAAGAACACATGCTACATGAAATGCCAACGGTGCATGTCTCGCTCTGTCATGTCATTCTGCTAGGATCTAAACTTAAAACTTACATCAGTGACGGAAAGCCTTTTTGTGTCATAATTCTAAAAGCGGCCGCTGAGTTGAGGCTGCAGTATGTGGCTCCACGTGTCATTAGCTAAACGTCGTTAGCATTAGCTAAGCGCCATTAGCACCCAGCAGCTCCTGCATGCTATTTCTGCTACGGGGAGGCTTAATCTGCACGGTGGCCTCTCAATCAGCTTCTGTGACTCCCAGTGGCTTAAAGCAGAGTCCCAGTGGGCCTGTGTGTGTGTGTGTGTGTGTGTGTGTGTGTGTGTGAGCCCAGAGGGAATTCATAAGCATTATGATTCATGAAACTTGCAATTACTTTGTAAGTTAAGCACCCCTGCCTATGGTGGTCCCGCTCCGATTTGCCAGAATTCTGGCTTCTTCTGAGCTATGGATTTATGACCCCAGTCAAGACCAATTGCTGTTAATTTGCATCTACCAATTATAGTAATTAAGGCTCTGAATTAGAACGCTGAGCAGCCCTCAGAGTTAGAGGGGGAAATGATGTCGTGGAACACGGCGAGTCAGCAGAATATAAGACCGAGTCACTCGGGGCGTTTTATACCACTGCTACTAAAATGACTTTTGATGACCAGAGCTTTTCAGCAGGAGTCAAACACACTCAAAAACAGCAAAATATCCAAGTAAACAAAACTGCAAAAATGCTCCAATTTGTCACTCTTGGCAATAACAAGGTACTTACTTTTAGGCATTTGAAGCCAAGTACAACAATCTCACTCAATTGTTTTATTTTTCTTCTCTCGTTGGCACAGTCCTCGCCGAGCTGAAACTTCAGCTGGGCTGTATCGTGTCTCGGCTTTGATGTACTGACAGATTCACATGAGAAAACCCAATAATCTCTTCTTTTTAAGCCCGACTGCATTACTCATCTCCCAACAGAAGCCTGTTATTCATTAGCCTGATTGCACTTAAAAGGTGCTCATACTCGACCAATTATATCATATTTACACAAGATCTTAGGAGGAAACTTTTACTTCTATACGTACAGCTCAGGCTCGTACCACCCTGACGACGGCAGTGAACAATAGGAAGAGGAGGAGGAAAAGCACGGCGGTGTGTTTACTCTGACATGCTGTACACCAAAAGTCACTGTTTGCACTTTGATTTCAACATCTTAATAAAAGGAGTCATTTATCTCGCCTGCAGTTTACATGTCAGAGGAGCTGTTTCGTTACGAACACGGCTGCCATTAAACATGTTGCTGCAGACATGATGTCCTGCTGATGTCGCAATTTGACGTCTCACGGAGCGTCAGAATTCCCTGTTGGGAAGAGACGTCAGTCATTTGTGAAGTGGAGGAGATGTTTCGTTTGGCTGCATTTCCTGCAATAACTGCAACGTGCTGTTACTTCTTATTCATGCTGCTCTTTTGTTTTTTCAGTATTGGGTTCTTGCTTGATTTGTTTGCTACAACACAGACGTGAACTGCTGAATTTCTATCTATCATCTATCTATCTATCTATCCACCCATCCATCCCCCCCCCTCTATCAACCTACCTCTCTATCATCCATCCATCCATCCATCCATCCATCCCTCCCTCCCTCTCTCTCCCTCTCTCTCTCTCTCTAAAGAGAGACCTATCAACCTACCTCTATCTATCTATCCATCCATCCATGTTTCTCTTTCTCTCTCTCTCTATCTCTCTCTATCCCTCTATCTAGCATCAAACAGGACAGTGACTCATATAAATCCATATATAACGTCTGATATCTTTGGCAGCTCATCAGTCAGACCATTGACGTTCTCTGTAGTTTCTCCTGCTAACAGCCTTAAATTAGCTTTTTACTGAAATAGACAGACGTTCTGCTTTGCCTTAACGCTGACACACAGAAAGACATACATGCACACACACACACACACACACACACACACAGCTGAATGCACGTGCACGTTGCTGTCCTGCTCCTGGTTCAGGTAACAGCAAAGACGGAACATTCCTGCGTAATGGGGACGGTTTTTAAAAGCTCTGACCTCTGACTTCTGTGCACGAGTGTGTGTGTGTGTTAGATAACCTATTAAATGGAATAAATCAGGTTTGCGTATTGCTGGACAAAGCTGCTATTTTCACATCACACTGAGTGGGCGAGTGCTGATGAAATCACTTCCTCTGTTAGCAGGAACAGATTTGAAAAGCTTCCGCCCTGCTGCTTTCAGAAAACATGTCAGGCAGCATTTTCGCAGTGGTTTCCTGATGCAGAGGTGTGAAGGGAATACCTAACTGACTCCTTCAGTTCTCAGATTGAAACCAGATTGTCCCCACCAAACAATTTCACCATGATGCAATCTTCAACGTCCTTTTAATTTGAAAGTCCTTATCTTTAATGAATCGCTAAACATTGGCGTGGAATGGATTATTCATAACCAGCTGCATCAGGGAACACTGCAGAAACATGGAGGATCTGAAGCTAAAGCAGAACAGACACATGCTTCGATGCTACTTTTAAACTAACGAAAAGAAAATAACTGTTTTTCTGCAGATCTTCATCCGTTGTTCCTCTGGCCAGACGCTCAACATGCTTACTGCTCTGACTGACAAATCAAACACGGCTCTGAATCAACCAGGACCCAAACCATTTATTTTAGCTGACGTCGTTAGAAGTGGACTGACATGTGATATCAGTCAGAGCGATACTTGTACAGCTGCTCCTCACATGTTGTATCAGACATGTTCTCCAGATTTCCACAGAGTGAAGCCATACGTGAACCCGTGTTACATGATTCTCTTTACGTTCCTAAAGTTCACTTAGAACGGTTAAGTAGAAATAAAATCTAGTTTTTTATGAAAGATGACACACTGCTCAGACAATGACACACATATAAATACAGAAAATAACAAACTCTTATTCATTAAAGGATCATATCACCCATTTTGTATGTTTGAGCCTAATATATTCAATTTTCATACATGTTACGTTACTGACAATCATTTCCCAAAGGATAAAACCGTATTTCAGCTTTCCTGATATTTTGCTAAATCTCTTAATCTTTCAAAATCAAATATTCAAGTGATACACCCACCTTAAAAATCCATGTTTCTCCTGCTAATAGTTACACAGCCTTATGAAGTCACGGTCCTTTAAATTTTTCCATAAACGCAGGTCTTCTTTTGGGACTATATTCCCCGGTGGAGGCATACATTCACTCCACGCTTTTTATTGAGCTTAAACACTAAAATTACATAACTTCTAAAAAAACCTGAATACACGTCTTGTTGGTGATGATGGATTACCTATCCCAAGAACGTTTACAGTATCAACAAGTTGATTTTAATAGAGAATGAACTGAAACCAATGGAGGTCTGGAAGGTAGGAAAAACATTTTTAATTCACTGTTCCAGTAGTATGCTTTGGGAAATGATTGTCAGCAACGTTACGTGTATGAAAATTTAATATATTAAGCTCAAACATGCAAAATGGATAGTATGGTCCTTTAACACATATTACACACTCACTTTATGAGATAAATTACAAACCAAAATGATTATAGTTTTCATTCCTTGTCATTTATTTTTGCACATGAATAGCTGAATTTGTGCTGCGGCGTTGTGTTTTCTGCAGCGTAAATTTAGACCCACTCAGGAACCACTACTGTTTTTTCCACTTGATATTGATTAAGAGGGTCATTACTGCCAAGCTGCTTCGCGTTAACGCAGGCGTGTTGTGTGTATTTTTGAAGATGCTCATTTTTATCTGTGAAAATGAAGGGTTTTGGCAGAGCACTTTGAAGTTGATTACACATTGTTTACATCAATTATTGAATTCTGACAAATGTTTAAAGCAACCAGATTACATAACAAGGCCTTATCCTTCGTGGGATAAAGAATGACAATTTTCCTAAACAAAGTCATGGAAATGATGGCCATATTTGATTAGCTTAACGTATGCTACAGGTTTAGCAGACAGGCTGAACAAACATGTAACCGGATAGCTAAAACAGTAGGTCCTTCTCCCTGACGTTTGCCTTGACCTTAAACAACATTTTGTTCTAATTCAAATTTCCTTCCAGCAAACAAAAGGCAGAATGAAACAAAATACAAGGAGTTGCTGCTGGAAGCTCCCGCATAATGGAATTAAAAACTTATGTCTAAATCACAAGCTTTAAGGAGAGACAGGTCAGGCTTTTGGAAGCCGCTGGTGCCACCCAACACTGCAGGGCTACAAGCACTTTGAGATAGTATCCAAAATACTTTTATGTCAGCGAGGAAAAACAGCATAAAATAATTACAATAATCTGGGACACACATGCTTCCTACATCAGCTAATTCTTCCTCCTCTGTGAATGAGTGCCGAGCCAGTGTTTATAATTCTGAAGCGGATCTTGCGTTCATCCAAACCACCAAGTGTATTTATACAAAGTGACATTTCTGTAAGGGAGATTTCCCCCTTTTTTCCCCTCAAACTGACGAAATCACATGGAGGGGTGAACTCTGAGGCTTATCTAATTCCACTGTGCTGTCGATTTTAGCAGTGGTGGGTCGTGTATTTTACACTTACACCTTCAGAGCAATTAAACCACCTTCTAATAACCTCAGCATGACACTAGGGCTATATGCTGTTGTTATTAGACAT
>VXCM01005999.1:0-27882 GCA_014773175.1 Lucifuga dentata
TTTTTTTTTTTTTTTAATGAATGCACAGCTATAAAAGAAGTTGTTTTATTCATCCCAGTGCAATTTTCTCTCAGTCCTGCATCTTTGTCACACACGCTTACAACCCTCATAGAAACCCATTTAAGTGTTCAACTGGGTTTCTTTTAAATTTGACTTGATAATGTTTTAAAAATCAGGTTTCACCAAAAGCAAGAAGTAATCGGTTTACTTATTCAGTTTACGGCTAATTGTGTGCACCAGCGAGCAAAGTGAGAACGGCTTCTTTAGGCTGAAAAGTTGGTTGCTTAGACTTGATTTCTGCAAAATGTTGCAAATGTACCACATCTCTAAAGTGATGCTGCTGCTAAAAACTGTATTTGACTGTTTAAAACATTTGTCCGGATTGAAATGATGACAAGATGTCCAATTCCTGTCCAAAACTATGCCACAACACATCCAGAGGCATTTCTTTCTCTATGGATACAAAAACTATACAGCATTATACAAAACACCAAAGTGAACACTTCTGTAGGGGTTCACACATTATAACCTTTTAGTCTTAGTCGTAGTCCAGCTTTTTTATTTAATAGTTTGATTCTACTGTACATATGAGAAGTGGAGTATTTTTGGGGACTTTTGTTTCAGATAAGCCTGTCTGTTGCCTGTTGATTGGGTTTAGCATTTTAATGAGTGCTTTATTCCACTTATTTTAAATACCTTCCACCACATAACTTTTAATTTGACTGTTAGAGCTGTGAGAAGTTTGCTATTGTTAGCTGAATGGCAGGCACACAAGACACTTTGGCCTTGTTTTACATAAACAAGAGTTGATGGGACACCAGAAATGAAACAATTTCCCACCACCCCTACGCATCTGACCCCATCTCTCTTCTTCCTTCAACTTTTATTCTATAGCTCAGTCTTAATCACTCTTTTAATCACTCCAAGTCAACATCTTCTCTGTGTTTCCTTGTTTCAAGACATTTCTTGAAATGCATTACTTGTCTATCCTTTCTCCTTCTTCCCTCTCCTTTCCCTGTTTGTGCCCTGCAACATGGATTGCAAACTGTGTGGATGTTGCTCTTGCTAGAGCAACTTATTTTTTATTAGACAGCTTACCAGAATTTGCCAAACTGAAACTGTCATCTTTTTCATGTAGTTAGTCTGTTCAGCAACCAAATAATCCTACTGAACCCATAAAACCTCCAAATATTCAAAGTCATCACAGCATTTATGAAGCTGCAACAACCCTGTTTCTACTTTTTACTTGCTAAAAGGCTGATTGAGATTCATTTTCCCTTATTGTACAGGAAAAGGTGAACTGAAAACACCCCCTGACCTGAGATAAATCAAGTGTCAAAGCTACAGGAAGCCATCTGCCTGTCAGGCTGGATCTGACATAATCAGATTCCCCCACAATGAAGTTAGGCTGTGAGAAGCCTTTGAGTTTTAGATCAAGATGTTAATCGGTCTGATATGTGTCTCTTTTTGTCAAACTAGATGAGACAGCCCTGGACAATGTAACCAGACTGAAGGAGCCATCTTTAGCATTTGTACCAGAGCAAGACAAAGGAGTAACGGGAAAAGAAGACGAGGAGGAGGAAGAAGAGTACATAGAAGGCACAAAGATGGGCGTGGGGAAGAACACCACCTTCAACACAATGGACAGCAGTAGTGAGGGAGTAACCTATGAAGAGGAGAGCAAACGTGGTGCAGATTTCTACCCCATTCCAGTACGTAACTGGGTTTATTATTCATGTAGGTCTAACACCTCTGGGCATTAAATCCCAGAAACATGTACAAACAGCAATATTTCAATATATTGCTGCTGCTGCCCTTTTGCTTCCTCACTTTTAACAACCTTTTTTATTGCTGTCAGATTTGGCAGCATGGACGAAACTAAAAATAACTGCACATAAACACAGATATGCCAAATACAAAATACAAATTTAGCATGCTAGTGCTATATACAGAAGGGAAGGAAACCTTGTCATTAAAGTTTTCCTTCCTATGTCTCTTACTTTCTTGCTCTAACACACTCAACTTTGGCATTGCTGTTACCTTGTATTGCTGTTGGTAGCAACATGTATATTAAATTTCAGGTCAAAGTCGAATGGTACAGCTGGTGAGTCTACTTCCTTTGTTTGGCCAAGTCCTCGTGGCTCCAGTTCAGCACCTGGTACAGGTCAAATGACAAAATCATGACAATAGTAGTTTTTTCTGTCATCCATTCATAAATCTACACACACAGTGATGCTTTATTTTCAGTAAATGTGCTAACTCATTTTGCATGTAATCAGAATAGATGTGATACTGACCATCAAGCATCCTGGTTTTGTTTAAATGATTTCCTGTAACAGTTGGAAAACATCTTTTGGTAAAAAATTTCCTTGGCAGTTGTTTTGTGGCATTGTGAAGAGATGTTTTGTCTTTGTGTTGCTGTTTCCAACCCTTAGATTATAGGCATTCTCTCCAACATTAGAGGGCTGCAGTAAAAAAGAAAAAGTTTTTTTTAAAACATATGTAGAGATGATGCCATTGATTGTGTATAATCTTTGATCTTGGCATGTGGGCAGAGCAAACTGTATTTGCAGGGAGAACACAGAAGAACAATTAAACATCCTTCCTTTTCCCCTAAAGAGATTCCTCAGTAAAAGTTCAGCTGCAGGATAGAATGCAGTTAAACAAAAGAGTTATGCAAGTGTATTCACAAATACACACATACTGAAACCACACAGAAAAGACACACAGGTGGAATTTAATGAAATGCAACTTGAGGATGAATACTTTTGCATATTTCCATTTGCTTTGCATCTTTTTCTTGAGAGAAAGCAAAAAAAAAAAAAAAAAAAAGGTCTTGTCATCAAGTCGTCTTCCTGTCTTCTGCTCTATATGCTGACCTTTACTTTTTGGATAAACACCACTGATACTTTAAAGCATACACAAGAAATTTCACACGCACATACATACACACACATATACTGTACATGTAGGAGAATCAAAGTAATTTGTTTGTATTCATTCAGTTTTGCATGGGAAACAACCAGGTTGCCAAAGCTGGTTCGTTGCAATTTCCAGGATCCTTGACTTCATTTTTTATGCTGAAGTTTGATTGTTTTTGTAACCTTCTGCCCTTAAAATAACTGAACAGTGCTGCTGTAGTCTCTTATGCATTATGGAATGTAGACAGACTCCTTTTGTCAGAGTTGAGTGCATTCTGAGAGCTCCCAAGTTTATTTGGGCAAATTGGGTTTGATCTTTATTTTGGTTTGCCCAGCATATAGGCAAACTGTAATTATGATAATTGCCTTATGAAAGCCAATGCTTGGTGTTCGTTCCCATCTCTAAATGGTATGTCTCTTTGTAGGTGGTGGTAAGTGGTGTGGTCCAGGCCAGTGGAGACCAGGATACTGAAGACACAGAGTTGATGGCTATCTACACTAAAGATAATCAAGGAGTGGAAAAGGTAACTCTAATGCTTAGAGGAACATTATTGGAACCTTGATATGTTTTACTGCTCAGCTGAACTTCTGCTTTACTTCCAGCTGCACTTTGTGATGAAACTTACTGAACAGTCATGGTGCATCATTTTGGTTAATCACCATCATATTTTCACATCACTTTTCCTGTTTTCCTCTGTTGGTTTTTCCACGCCGTGCCTGCATTCTTCATTTAAGGCTTAAATACATATCAAGGTTTCGAGAAAGTTAATTATATTTTCAGAAAAGCATCAGTTCTTGAAGTATATTTTATATTATGAATTTAACTGATTAACATTTATAGCAGCCATAAGAAATGCCTGAGCTCTTCCCTTCTTCTGAAAATGTCTCATTTTATGTAGATTTAATTTTCAGTGCACACCTGGTCCTTTACAAATGGAAAATCCCCCGTTTCCATTCTATGTCGTACAGAAAGTCATAGGTACAACAGCACTGCCTTTGACTGAGTTCCTGTCCTCCTGTGTATTTTTCTCATCGTCACTGTGACTGTGCATTTGTGTGTGTGGGTGGGGTGGGNGGTTCTGTGTCTGTCTGAATCATAATCCTTCTGTTGTCTGCCTGCCCATTTAAATGTCTTAAATACTGTTTCTGTGTCTCATCAGCCTCTGACAGTTATCTGTTAAATGGCAGGTGAAGATGTCAAGGTGAAACGCAATAAGATTAAAACACCACAGTTAGGAAATTATCTGGAAATTATTTTCCACATTTAGAGTCATAAATATTTTTGGATTAAAAAACTTCTTTCTTGTTAGAAGAAATACAACCTCTCCAAATTTAACATTTCTAACACCGCCTTTTAATGGTTCTCGTTGTACCTTTGTGACCGTGAACAGTGTGTTATTGTTGATAAGGAGAAATCATCCTTCTTAGAGAGCAAAAGGAATCTATTCTTGGACCAATTCTTTTCAGTTTATACATAAATGATTTACCCAGATCTTGTCCAAGAACAGGTTCTAGATGTATGCAGATGACTCTGTTGTGTGTCTGGTGGAACTCTTTCAGCAGTGTCTGTGCACAGCATTTACAATCAATAGCAGCATGGTTTGAAAATTCTTGTCTAACACCAACAAAACATGTCAATATGCTTTTCATCCAGAGGGAGGGCCTCCCTCAAAAATAATAGGCCTACATTAAATCTAAAAGTTTCTGAGGTGAAATATGAGTTTTATTAGACTCTCATTTAAAGTTTGAAAAACATAGAAATGGATTGCAAAAATAAACCTACACACATTTAGAATTATCAGAAACTAAATACCATTTCATGCTGCTCATATCTGCAAAAGCCCATCTAGAGACGAGCTTTGCTAATTAGCTTCAGCTATAAATGCTGTGATATGTGGCGTCAGTCTAGTCTGTGAATATTCTATGCTCATGTATAACTATAAATAAATCAAAAAGATATGTTGTATAAAAATTCAGTCAGGTCAACTGCATTCAAGTTTTTAATTCTGAATTAATTTTTTTTTTAATTTTTTAACTTTCACAATTAAAAACTTGAATCCAGTTGACCTGACTGAGTTTTTATACAACATATCTACCCGCCTGGATGACTGAGAATCTTCATCAAAAAACCAGAAAGATATCAACTCTTTTTTTTAAACTGTTTTAAATCAAGGTGTTAATCAGTGTATATGCGTCTCTTTCTCAAACTAGATGAGACAGCCTTGGACAATATGACAAAAAAAAAAAAAAAAANAAAAAAAAAAAAAAAAGAAAGATATCAACTATTTACATTTTCATCCTGCTTTGTTGTCTGTGTTTCCTTGTGTACGAAGAGCTCGATGTCTGAGACGCTGGACAGCACAGACAGTGTGGATGCAAGGAGGGAGGATATGATCTATATCATTGAAGACACCCCGCCATGGTACCTATGTGTGTTCTTAGGATTACAGGTAAACTTACAAACAGAACATGAAAACCATCACCTTCATGTATAAACAAACATTACAAAGACATTTGAATATATCACCATCAGGCATCACACATCAACGCTAACTGCAGCCTCAAAAATCACCATGTTGCATTTTGTAAATGGCCAATTTCCAATTTAACCACATCTATCAGTAAGGTAAAGCAAATAAAATGATCAATAATGCCACATAACATTATTAATTCTACACTCTTCCTAAAGTTTGCTCACGGGAAATGGGAGGGGTTTAGAATTTTAAATGTGATAACACAGCATTATTTATTTATTTATTTGCTTTATCTAACTAAGAGATGGGATTCTTGAGACCAGAAGCATCATCATCTGGTCGTGTTTTATTGGCATCCATCTCTTCCCGTTGGTGCTGCTCTGTCATTAGAGATGGCCGATTCAGTGACTCATTGAATCAATGACTCGATTCTTTGTCCGGGAATCGGTGAACCGGTTCACAGCTGTAACTGAACCACATACTTCCGGTTCACTCCAGTCCATGATATAAATGAATGAGATTCAATATATTTATATACGTTTTCTTTCACAACATCCCATCTTTGAGATTAATCAACACATTCTAACTCCAACTATTAAACTAATGTCTGTTTGGCTAGTAATCTAGTTTGCGTGGCGTAAACACTGCGTAACTGGTATTTGATGTAGTGTAGCTGAGCGTCCACCAGGGGGCGCACTCACAGACAGGCTCACTGAGTGGAGACNTGTAGTGTAGCTGAGCGTCCACCAGGGGGCGCACTCACAGACAGGCTCACTGAGTGGAGACAGACACGGAGAGCAGAGCAAGAACCTATGAATCGGTGAACCTATGAGCGGTTCATAGATTCACCTATGAATCGGTGAATCTATGAACCGAGAGCCGATGAACTGAAGAACCAGTGAACCTATGAACCGTACGAGGCTCGTGTGAGCTGACTGAATCTCATGAATCTATGAAACGAATGATCCGTGAGACTCGTGACAGCTGCTGAACCGAAAGCACGGAGAGAAATCTCCGATTCGCCAAGACAAAACTTTATTGCTAAGTTTGCATTATTATTATTATTATTATTATTATTATTATTATTATTTATTTCTTAGTATTTTCTTTTTCTTGTCTTTAGTTTATGTTTGTGTTTGTGCTTTTGTTTTTATGGCTAAATAAATATGAGGCAGTGTAGTGCAGTTTTTGGCGCCCTCTGCAGGATCTAAGTGTTAAAGCAGGCAGTNCGGCCGGAGATGACTCTGTGAATCGGGTATGAATCGGTCTTTTTCACTGGCGAATCAGACTGAACCGATTCTTGTAAATGAATCGTACTTTCCATGTCTATCTGTCATTTTACCAATGGCGGCTGTTACTGCTCATGCTAATTATCTACACAGTTCTTCTTGTGTTTATTTCAAACAAACCTGTTGCTTCAGTTGTGAAACATTTTTTTAAATAAAATGATTTTTGAAGTGGATATACAGTTTTATATCTATCAGGAGGAGTAGGAAAAGGGGAATTTAATTTGTGTTAAAATATCCTTAATTATTGCTATCAGTTGCTGCAGGGCACAATTAATAGTCATTTTTAGTTCATATTACCCTCACCACACATACAGTGCATACCACACAAACACACACACACACACACACACACACTCTGACTCTGTTACCAATTGTCTTTCCAGCACTACCTGACATGCTTCAGTGGAACCATAGCAGTGCCGTTCCTCCTCGCTGAGGCGATGTGCGTCGGCTTCGACCAGTGGGCCACGAGCCAGCTTATAGGGACCATCTTCTTTTGTGTGGGCATAACCACTCTGCTTCAGACCACACTGGGCTGCAGGTACAAGTGCTTAAGATGTGCTAAGAGACATTAAACTGGCCTGAGATTTCTCTCAAGTTGTAGGCAAATCCCCTTTTCTTCCACTTTCTCTCTCTCTCTCTTATTTCTAAGCACCATTCAGATACAATGGCCATTGTTGGAGACAAGTGCTTCTTTCTGCATTCTCCCTCTTTATGTCACTTTGGAGTGTGTGTGTGTGTGCGTGCGCTCAGTATAATGCTTTTGTGCGTGTGTGTGTGTGTTGTAGGTTTTCAGAACTTGAACAGTTTAGAATTTTAATTTGCACTGAAAATATATGAAGGTTTAAAATTGATGAAGTGGACATGAATACGCACAAGAGATTTTCCACTGATTCACAACACATTAGTCACCTTATTGGCAGATTTTCAACTGTAATATAATGAGGTTTCTTGTTTCATCTACTTTTTACTTTTTAAAGGGTTCTATCTTTAGATTTCCATACAGATTGTACAGAATCTATACAGATTTGCATGTATAGATTCCATTTCTATTTCTATTTAAGGTTTATTTGAAACCTCTGCAATGCTTGAATGTGCAAAAAATACACTGATCCAGTTCTTCTCTCCACTAGGTGAAAACAAGCTGTTTTAGGTACTGTCTCTTTAAGGTTCCCTCCCAAAAAGTTGACTGTGTTCTGATTGGCTGGCTATTTTGAAAACTCAGTCATGTCTTTTTAGCAAGCTTCTTAACCAAGTCAGAAGTCTCTGCTTTTGTTTGATGTTATAATGTATATTTTACATCATGTCGCTTCACACATTTCTCCTTCCTCTCCTTGTGTTGCCACTCACCTTCTTTACAGTGTCATTTTTCTGTATAATTTTTACACTTTTTGTTCCTGTGCACTGAATGTAATTATATCTCTGAACACTTGATATGCAGGGTGTCTTTTTAACTTCCTTATGCTGCCATTTGACAATTTAAAGCCCCATATTGTTTGATCCAATTTGTGTATATCATACATAAGCATTGATTCACCTGATTTAACCCAGAGAGTTAGAAACTGTTCCATCGTTCACAAGTAAAATATCACCAATTGTTGCCATGGACATTATCCCATTCTATGGATCAGTCTTTAAATGAAAGCCAGGGGTCATTTGTGTGTGTGTGTGTTTTCCTTAAAGAACAGTTCAGAGAGCTAATCTCTTTTTCCATTTTTATAGTTAGCCTAGTCTTTCCATCTTAACCTGGCAGGCTCTTTGTGTTTATGATTTTTGCCTGGGTGCTGCAGACCAAATAACCTCATTCACCAAACTCCAGATAGACATGGACACTCGCTGTTCTCTCAGACAGCTTGATGGCCTTGGCTGACGCCCTAACAACAATGGTGTGCAAATACTGTCCTATCTACTTCATTTTTGCAGACATTCAGCAGGCAGGTCAAGGAGACTTTTATCATTGAGAGACACGTGGAGTGGTCTGAAACACTTTTACTCAGTTCTTGTTTGATATATGAAGTAATTTTATCATTCTTTTTAACCTCACAGGGATCCTTGTGAGAATGAAAATACTGTAATTAAATCTAAGGAGCATTAAATAAGCTCTAAGTAGCCTAAATGGCTATTTTGCATGTTTGAGCCTAATATATTCAATTTTCATACATGTTACGCCACTGACATATTAGACTCAAACATGCAAATGGCCGGTATGGTCCTTTAATGCTCTTTGATGAACCCTTGTCTTCTCAAGTTGAAACAAACAGGAATGTGACATTGCATACATTTTTATTACATAGGTTCATGCATTGTAACAATGAAGTATGGCTCCACTTTGTATCTGTTTGCAGTGATGACTCTACTTTAAAATCTGTATTCATTAGGTGTTTATATGATTTAGTTTACTTCCAGTATGTGCTGACATACAAACTAAACACTCTTCTTCCTGTAGAAAGACACCAGGCTGTTCTTCCCTAAATTCCTCTGAAGAAAAGTGGATAAGTTTCATTCAACTCATGTTGAGTTTTGTAGCCTATACGCAGCCCTGGTGCATGGAGTGTTTAGCTAACATCAGCAACAGCATGGGCTACGTGATAATAACAAATAATGCTGTGGAATAAAATGCACTAGTATACAGATAGATGGAATAATTTAGATGTTTCAGCCAAAAAAAAAATTAGATCTTAATGTTTGCTCTACTTAAATACAATGTTTGCCCTTCTGTTAAGTCTGACAGAGAGTGAACACAAATAAGGAAAAAAGTGTCCTTTCTCCCTCACTCTCTCTTTCACTCTTCACACTGTGACACATAAAACACACAGCAGAGCCTGGTCTGTGCATTGGGTGTCACAAAAAGTGACATTACTGTCACACTAACAACTTACACTCTCACCAAGGCAACGCTGCACCGAGGTGACGCACAGAGAGATGAGCGGAAATTAGGGACTGTTCTAAGGAAAGAGATAAATAAAGCACCATCTATCATCCATGATAAACTGAGCAATACAAACAGATGGGACAGGAAAAAAATAAGGATCAACAGTATATACGTATATTTGTCACCGAGGCAGTGTGGGAGACAGCAACAGATTGATTTGTCAAAGGCCCTTTTAACAAGTAATATGACAAATAGAATGTGTGTTATGGCACCCAAACTGCACTGATGATACAGTTGGATGGAATCACTAAAGCCACATTTGAAAATAATAATAATAAATGGTCAATTGACATGTCTAATGTAAACACAAATGCCATTGACATTTGTAGCAGTTTGTAACATCTCGAGTTTGTTTTATGCAAGAATACACAGCAGTGCATGTTGTTTCTTATTTAGAGCACAGGGTTTTTTTTTTTTTCCTACAGAAACAGAAGTGATGTACATGTTTATTTTCATATTTATGAAAATAAATGCAAAGTTGAATCTGGATGTAAGGCACACATTTTGATTAACAGATCAATCAACAAATGCAGTGTAATTCACTGCCTATTTTCAATACCTAGCTTAATATCCCCAAACACATCCTAAAGACTTGTAAAAAGAGTAAATGTCTCTTGTGTTTTGTCAGGGCAAAGAGAAGGTTTTTCAGTTTTGTTTTAGTAAATGCTTTTAGCTTAGGATGTGCTTTATTTTAGAAAAACTGGTAAAAAGTATTGCTATTGAACCAACAACAAAGACATTTTTAAGATACTGCCCTAGTTTATACACAGAGAAGAGGGATAGTGAAATGGAATGAAGTGAAATAGAACAAAAAAAAGTCTTTGTGGGGTTATAATGAGGAAGAGGAGAGAGAAAGACCTGTGTTGGCTGGATCTTTTAGGATCAGCATTTGTGAAGGGAAAGATGTTAGTGCGTGGTTTGATGAGTCATGCTTGCAAATGATGTCGATCAGAAAGCAGACAGGAAAGGTGACGTGTTAGTGCACGTGTGTGTCTGTGCATATCAGAAATATACTAAAGGTAAAAATGTCAGTTGGAAAATTATTATTATGTTTTTTTAAATGTTTAAAAAAAAACTAAATGGGATGAAAAATGAGAAAAGCAAGCAAGTTGAAGTTAGAACATAAAAACGGACATAGTGGCATCGTAAAAATAAAAATAGTCAATTTAATTTAAATCTATTAGAACTTTTACTGTAATTTTTTTTTAACTGTTTCAGAGTGAAACTTGCAATAGGAGTTGCCTGAGTAATGCAGAAGACTATTCCATATTTCTATGGTTCAATAGAAACCTGTGCTCATATTGTGTTTGTTCTACATTGAAGTATAACACTGCATTCTTGAGTAACCTGCTGTGTCATACCTAAGCTCACAACTTTATTCTGTGTGCGTGAGAAGAAACCCTGCAGCTGTTTGCTGACACAGACCTGAAAGTACACTGCATACCAGCCTCCCTCTTCCTCCATCTTCCTCCCTCCATTGTAGCCTGGCTTACTCTTAATGTCCAATACGTGTTTAGATTGTTATTGTTCATTTAATGCAATATCTGTTTAGCAACACTTAAGTTAACATTTTAGTGATAACAGCGTATCAAACCACATATCTTACAGTCACAAGCCATTTTCTTCAGGAACACCACCGCCTCTATATTTTCTGTGCTTGTCTAAAAGCACAGATGTTTTCAGGTATTTTTGTGTGATTTTTTTTTTTTTTTTTTTTTTTTTGTTCTTTCCTAAGTGAACAAGTTTCCTAGTTCCTTTTTCCAGTTCTCTCAAACCATTTTTTCATCACAGTGTTTCCACTAATGTGATTTGATGTGATTAGAGTTAAGGAGGGTTAAGTTGAATATTCTGCTTGTGTTATTGTAGTGGTTCTGCTAAGAAAATCAACTCTCTTGTTTCTAAAATTAACCTTTACAGCCCACTGTGTGCATTATGTGTTTATGGAGATTCGTAATATAATTTCTAATTTCCTTCTAAATGTTTGCATGTGTCCAGGTTGCCTTTGTTCCAGGCCAGTGCTTTCGCCTTCCTCGCCCCAGCCCGGGCCATTCTGTCATTGGACAAATGGAAGTGTAATGATACAGGTAATGTCTCTATATTTTTTCTGTCTCTGTCCTTCACTCTGACTCACTTCAATACAGACGCAGTCCAATCTAATCTAACCTTTTGATGAAAACTGATTATTGCAGCGTGGTGTCACTTTGATGCCAAGTCCAAATGCCGACAGCATCAAAGTCCATAAGGACGGGCAGACTAAATAATGACTGAAGACACGATTAATGTTTGTTCTGATCTCTGTTCAATGTTTTTCCATGAGCAGAGATTCCAGTAACGAATGGCACAGAACTCTTCCACACAGAGCACATCTGGTACCCCAGGATACGAGAGGTGAGGCACAGAAAACAGACAGTGAGGGAGCGAGGGTATAAAGGTTAGAAAATATAAAGAAAGTGAAACAAGGAGAAATTAAAATGGGGTTTAAAAGAAAAAACATACAAGTTCTTATAGAGATGGAGGAAGTTAAAGAGAAATGAAAGAATTTGAATTCAGCATTCACACATAAAGGAAATCGTATTTTTTTTTCTCCAAGTGTCTGTGATGTGCATGTGACTATATGTGACTTTAGAGGTTGTTTCTGTGTTTGACATTACCGTGTGTGTTCTGACCTTTTCTGATATTTGTGTAAGCCAGTTGAGGAACTGTTTTTTGCAGGACTAACTGAATCAGACTGAATTGAATTATTGAGCAGAACATTGATAGGACTGAGGGCAGGAAAAACCTGTGGGTAATAAATTGTGACGTGAGAGAACACAAACACCAACGAGGTGAGAGAAGGACAAATAGGATTATCACTTCGAAGTATTAAATGAGAAATTGTCCCTAGTAGCACTCGAAACCTCCTCCACCCATGTCCCATATTATTCAGTTTAGATTTATAGTTTTCAAATATACTTTAGTTGTTGTTCATAAGGTTTTTCCAATTTAGTGTAACTAATTGGTATTATCTGTAACCTTGGAGGATTGTCTTTGTTTACAGATCCAAGGGGCCATCATTGTGTCGTCTCTGGTTGAGGTGTGTGTAGGAGCACTGGGTCTGCCTGGGATCCTGTTGAATTACATTGGACCTCTGACCATCACCCCCACTGTGGCCCTCATTGGCCTGTCTGGTTTCCAGGCTGCAGGCGAAAGGGCTGGAAAACACTGGGGCATTGCTATGCTGTAAGCACAGATTTCAATGTAAATAAATACACATGCAGTAAAAACACCTTAAACAATAAGGCGCTCCTAGAGCACATTGGCCACCAAGGCCAACAAACTCCCCAGTAAAAAAAAAAAAAAGNGAAAAAAAAAAAAAAAGTATTAAAAATGAGCCACCATGCTAAATTTGATTGAAATTGCTAATGAGCATTGATTATATAGTGTTAACTTTACCTGCTACAGTTTCCAGACTGTGGTTGGGAGGCACAAGGGAGCTCTCTTCAATGCTCCAGGGACAAAATTATTATCAACTTTGGGGTTTGGGCGGCAAAGATATGAGAAAGACTCAGAGAAAAGAGTCAGTTTACCTAGAAGCACAAACACTAAGGCATCTGCTGAACCAAAGCGCATCTGATTGTGTTTGCCTCTGTATCCAGTTCAATGCTGTGATATCAGGGGTGTGTGACATTAGTCCTGCTGTGTCATGGCTGTTTATGCTATAGCTGGAGGGGCTCTCCTCTTCCCACGCTCCGCAGAGACAGAGGATATCTGCTCATAAGTGCCTCTGATTGGCTTTTTCTC
Source organism: Lucifuga dentata (assembly GCA_014773175.1). Lineage (NCBI taxonomy): Eukaryota > Metazoa > Chordata > Actinopteri > Ophidiiformes > Bythitidae > Lucifuga > Lucifuga dentata. The sequence continues at coordinate 13,397 of VXCM01005999.1, forward strand.
AGGCAGTTAAGTTAATTGATTGGCATGGATGCCTCTGGCGTTCTCGTCAGACCTAAATAGAAGGAAATTGAGATTTGATGTTCCCATTACCTCCCGAGAGAATAAATTAGAAATGATGAGATGAATTGTAATCTGTGATCCAAGATGCTGAGATGTCTTTCTATCTGCAGGACTATTTTCTTGGTGCTGCTCTTCTCCCAGTATGCCAGAAACGTTCAGTTCCCTCTGCCGATCTACAAAGCCAAGAAAGGCTGGACCTCTTACAGGCTACAGGTCTTCAAAATGTTCCCCGTAAGTACAAAAGTTCCCACCCACCCACCCACGCACGCACATACATATAACACAACTGCTTCTCATCTTCTCATCAAAGTCACAAATTATTCAGTTGATCTCATTCTCCCTGGGAAGTTACAAGGTTTTGCCCAGGCATGCTATTGCGCAGCATATAAATCAGACTTTGGCCGCCCTCTGCTGGTGATCAAATAATAGAAGCCATGGGTGGGTAAAGAGTAATTTTACACTCATATTAAAGTTATCCATCAGCCCTGATTGTATAACTGCCTCCTTAAAGGTCATCCTATTGTTGGTGTGCTATTTATTGTGCAACTCTTTACTGTAAAAATGTTAAACTGGACTTGATTTTGTTGTGGTCATCATGTTGTAACCTCGGAAAGTTCAACATGCGAGAGCCTTGAACGACTTTTTATCTTTGCTCATCATTTCTAAAAATGTATGTTAAAGGCTTTGTGAGTCTAATCATTATCTTTTTTTTTTTTTTTTNTTTTTTTTTTTTTTTCTTGCACCCAGATCATCATGGCCATCCTGGTGTCATGGCTGCTGTGTTTTATTTTCACCGTCACCGACATTTTACCACCAGAAAAGGACAAGTATGGTTTTTATGCCCGTACAGACGCACGTCAAGGGATCCTTGTAGCTGCGCCATGGTTCAAGATCCCGTACCCTTGTACGTGTTTGTTTGTAAGGGGGGGGCCTGTTGTTTGTGCTATGCCTTGATGCCACTTGATAAATTTTAATGTCGAATGCAGCTGTTTCTACAATTTGACCCTGTGTTTTTATCCCTGAAGTCCAGTGGGGCGTTCCTACCGTAACAGCTGCTGGCGTGATAGGAATGATGAGTGCGGTGGTTGCCAGCATCATTGAATCGATCGGTGATTACTACGTCTGCGCCCGCCTCTCTTGTGCCCCTCCACCTCCAATACATGCCATCAATAGGTAAAGCTACAGCTACACTGCAGTGTTTTATGGAATCGCAGGCCATTTTACTGTGTGGAAAATACTGTCATTACCTGAGGTCCCCTGAACTTTGTCATCTGTCTCTGTAGAGGTATATTTGTTGAAGGTATTTCCTGTGTACTGGATGGTCTTTTTGGGACAGGAAATGGCTCCACCTCCTCCAGTCCCAATATAGGCGTGCTTGGGATCACAAAGGTAATGCAGCTGTACGCAGAACTCGCAGATTTCATTTCCATCTCCCTCTTCATGAATGTCATCCTGACTTCTTGCTGATCTTGTTCTCCAGGTGGGCAGCAGACGTGTGATCCAATACGGGGCAGCCATGATGCTGCTGCTCGGACTTGTGGGTAAATTCAGCGCACTCTTTGCCTCTCTGCCTGACCCTGTTCTCGGAGCTCTGTTCTGTACCTTGTTTGGCATGATTACTGCAGTGGGGCTGTCCAACCTGCAGTTTGTAGACCTCAACTCCTCCAGGAACCTCTTTGTTCTGGGTTTCTCCATCTTCTTTGGACTGATGTTGCCAGGCTACCTCAAAAAGAACCCGCTGGTCACTGGTGAGTGAAGAGGAGAGACACACACACATGCATGCAAACAAAGACATGTTTCATCCAGTTTATAATGCCTTCTCTCTCTCAAACTTTTTCAGGCATTGTTGAGATAGACCAGGTGCTGAACGTTCTGCTGACCACTGCCATGTTCGTAGGAGGCTCTGCCGCTTTCATTTTGGACAATACTATCCCTGGTAAGGCATTACTGCAATTCATTCTCAGCTTGGTGATACATTAAAGTTTTTGTCTAATACTTGGTTATTGGTATGTATCAATATGTGATGATAGTTTGAGGATGATTATCAGTGCTTCCAGAAGATAATGACACACAAGAAAGAAGAATTTTGATATTAACATGCCAGGCAGTTTGAGGTATTAAATATTCATTTAGCTAGAACAATTTTAATAGCTACAAATATTGTGTCACTTATACAAATTTAAGATATATCAGAATATTACAATAACCAAAACCCTAGACAATAGTTGGGTTTTGAAGCTCTTATCAATCTGGTCCGTCGTCTTTAAGGACATTCCAAAGGTCTTATTTTTGCTCTGAGAATCAAGGGGGCTTATGAGGACAGAAGACATGAATGAAGAAACATCTGTTATGTGGCGGTCATGCCCCTTTACTGAAAATCTGTTTCTGGTTAGACTGGTCTACTAAGACAAAAAGCTTCATAATTTTCTATTTTTAACGTCTAACAATGTTATTGTTTAACATAAAAACGGAAAGTACAGACTGCAAATGTTCAACACATTTACCAAGAGAGACTGGAAAATGATTAACTACTCCTATAGCTAAATTTGTGCTGGATGAAAAACTATGCCATCTTTCACTGATCAAATAAACTATTTAAGGTGGTAAGCAAATGCCAAATTTAAAGTAAAGCACAACTATACGTTCTAGAGAATAAAAGTCTCCTGCTGCCTTCTCAGGTTCTCTAGAAGAGCGAGGCATCGGGAAGCTGAAGCGTGGGTCTGGCCTCGGTGCAGCAGAACTGGAAGGCATGCGATCGTACGACCTACCGTTCGGCATGGACTTCATCCGCAGATATCCCATCTTCAAGTACATCCCCATCAGCCCCACTTTCACAGGCTACCAGTGGGGGAGGCCACAAGGAACCTGCAGGAGTAGGATGGGACACGAGGAGACGGGGAAAGCTGGAATGGGAGGGGAGGGAAGCACAGCACCAGTGGAGAGTGGGGTATAGCCAGTGGCTTTAATTTGGGGAGCAAGGGATGGTACAGTAAGACAAAAGGATGGGACAATAGAGCACAGAATGGATGCAGGATTTGGGATTGTGAGGAAATGAGACACGTCAACCCCTGTCAGTATGTTTTCTTTAGCTTGTGTCAGTCTTTTTCCTCTTCCACCTTTGCTATTTTGAGCATGCTATAGCAAGTAATAGCATGCTATAAAAAAAAGATGTCATTGAGAGGTTGGGTGGTTGGCTGGTGTGTATGCATGTGCATACAGTGTGCAGTGCTACATAATGGGTTTGTACATTAACGTTCATGCACTTTCTTGCCCTGAACCTGGACCGAGACAGACGAACCTCAAGTCATTGTGCAAAACCTAATAACCTGCCTAATAACAGTAGATTAGATTAAATTGAGGGAGATGCAAAATTTATGAGGCATTTGAATGTAGATTCATTATATAATTAGAGTTGCACAAACACACATACCAACAACCTTACCAAACTGGCTTGAGCACTGTCATGCACGTAAATTGTCAGGGTGATGCAGACTCGGGTTCCCACAGCCATGCAAAGTGATAAGTGATTGTAACTTTTGTTTTGCACTATCTTTCTCCTGAGTTGATGATATGAATGTCACTCTACAGCTCGCTCCTCCATTTCTCAAGTAAACTCCTCTTTTTACATCTCATCAGATCAGCTCATCTCCTCAATGCCTGTCTGCCCCAAAATGAGCAGTTAGGATTTGGCCTAATAAAATAAACAAAAAAAACAAACAAAAAAACAAATAACTCAATTTTATGTAGTAGAATTCTAACATATATGAGTCATCACATGGGCAAAAATTCACAAACTTCCATACATCCATAACTGTCTCAGTATTATGCATTATTCACTGAACTGCCAAACTCAGGTTTTCCTGAATATGCTCACATCTCATTTGGTCATCAAATGGGCCTTTAAATTTGTTTTGGTTTGTCATGGAGCAAAATGCATTATGAGTAGTTAGTATCTTTTCTATTTGACTTGTTACTTAAGAGCACCTTTGAAACCTTTGGAATGCAAATGCTCAGGTTAAAAAGAAAAACGACCGTGGCAGAAATAAATTGACTATTTCCTCCCAGTCAACGCTCTCTGATCCTCTGTATGAATCTTCTCTCATAATTTTAGATAACGTACGCTTTGTTTATATCATTGTCTGATCAGAGGATTTTCACAAAATCCATCATAAATAACAAACTCCTACCACTATCCAGACCCACTTCCTGTTAGGATGTGTTTAATCAATTAGCCCTGCACACTGTTGCACTAGAATGACTACTTGGACATGATATATGCAAGATAAAATTATTAGTGGTGGTTTGGTTTGAATCCAGAGAGCAATAGAAGGTGCTGAGAGGGCTTGGGGGTTTGGAATTAAATTCTCTCGATGACGATGTCATCTTTCACCAGCTGCTGACGACAACTGTTGATGATGTCATTACTTGCATTAACATTGCTCACTTCTTCACTGGTGTTGTCTTTCCCTTACATTCCTCCTCCCATCCTCAGTCATTCATATGCATCCCACTCTCATCCTATTTCCTGTTTACTGCTGATATTTGTTACTATTATGTAGTAGTTTAGACTGTGGGAGCACTTGTGGCACTTGAGGCTGAGCTGTGTAAAATAGTGTTAGATAGTAATTGACGTGTCTTAATGACATATGTAATATTGACTTATAGTGAGTCTTGGATACACTATGTGCCTCTGCTGTTTCATAAAAGAGAAACAGAAAGGATCGCAATGTCATAATCTTAGTAGCACAACACGAGAAACAACTGCCAAAAGAGAACTATGAAACATTTACTCAGATTTTTACTAAACCAAAATGCTACATGGTCTTTAGTTTCATTTTTGTGTTATCATGTTCTGTTACCATTATACCAAAACTTTTTGAGACATTGGCCATTGTCACTAGAAAGAAATGTGCAAGATTTGTCTAAATCTCATCCAAAATTTATTTACCTTTTCTCTCTCTCTCTCTCTCTCTGTCAAGACTATTTATTTATTTGATGTTAATGACTATTTGAAGCAGATTTATGTTTCTTGGACAATGTTAAAAGTATATTTATTAGTTGACCTGTTCATTCCCGTAAAGGAAAGGTGTGGTGATTGACCACTACACTGGCCCTCAGCCTCAGCTCTCACTTGGTGCTTTTAGAAACACGTGGACAGCAGCATTTCTAAAGATTGTTTCGAATCAAAGCTGCGTATTTCATTCCTTTTTATCATATCAAAAAAAAAGTATTTTAAAATGTTAAACTGGATAATTTACATGGTTCAGAGTCAAGGCCTTCAACTACAAATACAATTGTCTGCACGTGAAATGCTGCCAAGAGCATCAGAATTATAGTGGATATACCAACTTCCTGAAACCCTAAAATTTCACTTTGTTGTTATTTAGGTTTATAATCAAGTATGGACATTTTCTGTTCATTCACCTGAGGACAAGTGATCAAACCAGCTTGTGACTGATATTTTTGGGCCTTAGTCTTTGATAGCACTGCACGCCTAGCGCTACAGACCCCAAACATAGAGATGGTGTGAGCAAGAAGTAGAATCTAAACCTCATCATTCTTGTCTGAGCTGTGCTCAGGATTGGTTGTGAGGTAACTAGTGAGGTAGGATCACTGTTACAGGAGGTGACTGGTGAAATTAGGAGGGTGCTATTGTCACACTACCTGCAGCCATATTCTCTGTGGCTTCCCTGCCCAACACTGTAAAACCTGTACAGGAGCAGGGAATGATCAGGTAGAGATCAGAGAGCAGCTGCTTCTCACCTCTCTGAGAGGGATTATGGACACTTTTAAGGAAATCTTGTAGTAATGTATTTATTACATGCACATATACCAATCACATGCACAAAGTTTGATCTTGTTTTTGTGCCATAATGTTTCATGCAACCAGTGCTCACTTCTCCCAGCACATCCTCGCACTCTCCGCTTGCCTTTCTCTTCCAGTCCTTTTTACTGCAGGACTAGGAGAAAGTCAGTGTCCTCATGTTTTGTGTTCCTGTTTTTCCTCTCTGGAATTGTGGCTATTGATGTTTCTGGGTATAGAAGACACCATCTGGCCACTTTGTTGAGATACTGTTGGGTATCTGCAGGTTTACTGATGTTGCCTCGTGGTCTGTTACATTTTCTATCTCACGTTCAGGTTGAGCACTGGGGTCCATATCTGTGCCTAAACGCAGCCTCTCTTCAGTTTGACCTTTACCCCCAAGTTTTTTTTTTAATCATGGTTTCTCATTCAGTAGAGGATCCTGGACTACATTAATCACATACTTGTTACACAAAGCTTTGGATCTTACAAAGACCAGACTCACTTTCTTGTTGGTTTACTATGAGGTTGAAAATAACAGCACAGCTGTTTCCAACAGATAGTCCTTAACCTTCTGGAGTCTCAACTGCTTTCTAGAAAATGCTTCATTCTTGAAAAAAGAAAACAAAAATCCAATCTGAAGGAATTGAGCAAAAAAGTGTAAAATAAATGATAAAAAAAAAAAGTTGTCAATTTTCTACTTGATTCTAGAATATTCATGGAAATGAAGGGAAGTCTCCAAAAATCAGCAAATAATGTGTTGATGTGGCTTTTGACTGCAGAGGATTAAGAAAATGGCCATAAGGTGTTTAACACTGACATCAGTTCCTTTCAATTATTTTGAAGGGGTGCTACCTGAAGACTAAACTTCTGTCTATCAAGTGTTTTATCTTTTTTTTTCTTTAAATGTTTATTGGGTTTTTTTTTATATCATTTTTATGTTTTTACAAGCAAATATTTGTAAGAAACAGATCATACGTTTTAATCTTAAATCAAGCTGGAACACACAATTTTGTTGTACATTTATTTAAAAAGTAAATACATTTTGATCCTGTTTTAAGTCTGGTTTGGTGGAGTCTTTATGTTTGTTAGGACCTTTTCATATATATATTTTTTTAACATTGCTAACATTGCTTTCTGTCCATGTTAACACATTATCAGTACAAATCAAAGAACAAGCTGAGAAACTTTAAATAGATGTAAAAACAAAAATCAGTGTATAATGAAAGGAGTAGTGTGCTAAACATTCTGAAAGAGAAATTGTGTAAACTAATTGTAGCAAAGAAATGTTTTATTCTTTGTTCCAAAAACTATTTAAAAAGATGTTACAGAATGAATGCAGTCTTTTGTCTTTATTGTCTTTGCACCTGATCATAGTAACTGCTTTCTTAAAATGTTACAGCAAATACAGAAACAAACTTTTTTGTATCAAGACTTTAATGGGCAGCCTGTTCCTGCAAATGAGGCAAGGCATTTTACTGTCTCTAATAAGATGCTCCATCAGTCATCGTCCATTGACATCATATCTGGGAAACAGATGTGACTGAGCCAATTAGGCTACTTGCCAACTGCTGGAGGTAAAATATACAGGTAAATTTACTCTAATGTGTAATGTCAAATAAAAATCTTGACATTTTTCAGATTGTGACCATGAACTACCGGTAATCACATGTCCTCAGAAAAGGGGGCTTTTGTAGAATCTTGTCTTTGCATATATACAGACTTATCTGATCTGGGTAGGATCTTAAAAATGAGCCTCCACTAACAAATGGGATTAAATTGTTAATAAACTCTTTAGAATTACCTGGATTTCTGCTTTAATTACTCATCAAATGCGGTCTGATGTTCACCTATATTATAAGAATTGACACACATTCTACTAAATAAATGTACTTGTCAGTACTGAACACATCATTTAAATATTCACAGTATGGGCTTAAAAGTACATGAACCTTTAAGTTAATGAGCTTCTCCAAAAGCTATTGGAGATGATTTTGGAGGTGGGGATTGTACAGTCTTGTTCCTGGAAGAATCTGCTCTCCTCAAGAAACACCTGTCCATGACCAGATCAAAATAAATTTTAATGTAACTTAGAAGAAGAATCATTGAGATGTATGAAAACATGGGTGTCCATCAGTCTGCAGTGAGTTGAACATTAAATTACAATGAATTAAGCACATTAAAGAAACAAAACAAATCTACTTTAGTTTACTTAATTTCATAAGTATGATTAATATATTATAAATTAATTTGAATAAGATAAAGTGTAAATTAACTTCATTTTATGGGGTTTATGGACAATGACTTGTTCAGATCTTCCACAGGGGAGGGAATATTGGAAAAAGCTATTGGATTAATTATTGTGGCACTTGGTACTGGCTGCAAAGACAGTAATTATGTTTACTACTTCAGACCTTCAATTCTCGATTTGTTTAACCATCAAAGTAAATTATAAGTAATTGTATTCATAACTTTTTCCAACAGCCAATTATAGGCCTCCATTTAGGGAGTGGGGCGTGACTGCCAAGTGTTGGCCTGTACATAAACTCGGGAGCCACTAGTGGACAATCACGGGTATTACATCAACAAAGACCCTCTTAGACAAGCAGTGACAGCTGCTTAAAACTGCCTAAAAAAACAAAAAGACATTATTTTACTGTCGTTGCCGAGCCGATTCAAACGCACCCAGCTGATTAGCTTTTATGGTTCATACGCCTGTGATATTAGGATAGTTTTGTTCCAAAATAAGCATGTTTGGCAGTGCCGTTTTACATCACCTCTCATTGAACACGTTTCATTGCAAATCAAGCCCATATTGACCTCGTGCTTTCTTCGGGGTAGAACGAACGCTTATTTCTTCAATGTTTAACATATACTAAGTAAACATAAAAATATTTACATTTATAATCGCAGTGTCCATGAGTTTTGTTTTATAGAGATCACCACATGGAAGGGAATAATGAAAAAGTGTGACAGAAAGTTTTTGAATTCACTATTTTAGCTCTTTAGCCCTTCTTGCATCAATGAAAATTTCTCATCGATTTGTTTTTGTTTGTTTTTAAGTAATGCTGTTGGTTATGTGTGCTATGTTTATTGTGATTTTTTTTTAAACTGTAAACATTTTGGCAGAGTGGTACGGTTAAAAATGTCTTTTGCAGTTTTTTTGTTTTGTTTTTGTTTTTTTTTAATTAAAACACAGAGCGGTGTAACAATCGTGCACTGATTGTGAATGTCATTGTTTTCGTTTTTCATTCAGCAGCACGCGAACAAAGGGGTGGCAGCGGCGCGCTCTGATTGGCTGCGGCCGTCAGATGACGCACCGCCGCGAGCTCCGCCACAACAGATGGACTTCTCGCGCTGTCCTGCTCCCCGGTTACGCGAGTCCGGGTGGTTGTTTCCAACGGGAGGAGAAGGAGCTATCTAACCGAGAGGAGCTCAGCTTTAACGGTCAATTCAGGCTAAAGCTTAAGTGGAGAACCGGAGGGTCCGCCGACAGAAGAGCTCCAAAACTCGGCAGGAATCAGACAGAAGCGACGTTCTTGCAAAGTAGGCTGATGATGAAGATGATGATGATGGTGATGATGAAAATGGTTATGATATGAATCTGGGTTGATGTGTCGATATAAAAACTGTGTAGTCTGATAGAGTGATAACACGATATACATTTTAATAACCAAATTAATTTTAATAAATGCTTTGACTGCGCGGCTACAAGCAAAACAACAACTCGCTTTTTGTATAAAATATAACAAGACCTATGGAGATACTGGCTCATATGTTAGACTGAGACTGTAGTGTTCATTCTCATGCAGTGCTTGCTCCTATGTGACCGTCCAATCTTTATTTTATCTAGAAAATTATGAGAACTACTGCTTTTTTTTTCTCCCTCTGTCTCTCTCTACGGGTGTGTGCATATACAGATTACATAACGTAAAGATTCTTCCCGTGATACACACAAGGACAGACGGAGTGTTTTCTGACCCTATGCCAAAATTAAATTCCTAATGTTTTGGCATCAGCTAATAGTCAGCATCAGCTAATAGTCAGCTAATAGTTTCAGCATGATCTGGAGAATCTGGAAGCCATATTTATACTTAAAGCCCCAATCCTTCATTTTTGACCATGTGATTTTGAACTAAGAAAATAGGCTATCTTCTGTGATTAAAACATTACAGGTTAGACACCTTTTAACAGCACCAGAAAGCAAAAACTCTATTTTAGTTGCAGCTGCTGCATTAAAAGACCTGACAATCAATTTGGGAGTTAAAGTGGCTTTCAGTTCCTGTGGTCTGAATTTGGGTGATGGCTGATGGGTAACCCATTAGTTTATATTTGAATCACGTTTTGCACTATTAAGGCAGGAATGGTTTTTGACAAACCCAATATGTCTAACAGAGCAAGAGAAAGCACACACACACACACACACACACACACTATTTTTGACACAATGTTCCTATAAGACCTAGAGCTCAGATGGTTTTGGTGTTGCTATGACGATTGCGACAATAGTGAGGCAGGACAAATATAGATATCACTGTCCTCAGAGCAGCAGTAATGTGGGGTGGTGGGGTTGAAAGAGGACAGACAGGAGGAGGTTTGGACCTATTCATGGTTGAGGCTGAAAACGTTGACAGAAGAGGTTCAGAGGCAGAGGGCAAGGGGGCAGAAAACAACAAGCATGCCTGTGTGTCAATGAGGAGAAGGGGAGAGAGAGAGAGCAGTCAGGAAGTTGTGGTCATGAGTTTTAATAGCGTGGTGAGTAGCTTGTATTTTTTCACGAGGGGGAGGGAAGGAAGAAGAAAGCAAGAAACAGACAAACAGTAGAGGAATTTCTAAATGTGATACACTAGACATGGAGTTAGTGTGGCATGAAACAAACAAGCAGAGGAGAGCCAGTGAGCCGGATGACTGATTGATGTAATGAGCCACAGGAAAACTCATGAGGACAGTGATATGTATATTTGTCCTGTCCAGACCCGACTCTGAAACAAGTCAGTATGACTCCATGCTTAGTTTTAAACTAAAAACCCAGAAAACTGTTTTCATTCAGAATGTCTGGCAGATAAGACAAGGTACTCTGGCTATGGTGGACCATGGCCATTATTGGTTTTGGTCGAACCTTAGGGTCATTTATGGTTTATATTAAATAAAGGCAATGAATGTGGAGTTGAAACAGCCAAGATAGACAGTTAAACACTGATGCTATTTGGAAATCATGTGAGTCTAGTTTTAGGAATTTTCATGTTTTCCTCAAATACTATGGTAGAGCATGGGATAAAAACAAAAGCGTTAGATTTTATACACCTCAAAACAAGTACTTTCACAGTGTTTTGAGAGTGATTATTGGTACTTTCAGACATTATTTAAATTAATACATGGGTTGGTGATGTAGGCTAAGAAAAAATCATTACTGATGTGGACATGATATTTAGAGGCGCTTAAATCAGTCAATTGAGTTCAGATTAGAATTGCTTCTCTTAGCTGTAACATAGTCTGTACAATCAGGAAAAGACACCATTTAAGATATATTACAATAACTAAAAGCCCACATGATATCTAGCCTCATATCAAGATGTCAGTATTATACTGATATATTGTATCTCCCAGGTTTATCATATTGCTTAAGAAAGCTCTGACGTCATGGGTTTATGATGCCCCTTATGAATGTTAAATACATAGGTCATCAAGTACTAAACACTGAACATGAGGCAAACATATTCAAAACAGTGAGCGATAGTGTTAAAGCTGCTTTAAAGGTTAAATGTCCAGTTTGACTTTTATTTTAGGGGCCTGAGATAATTTAGCAGAGGATCATTTTTTGTTATCTGATTAACAGCTGACTGAGTTTGAGCTGCATTTCTGACTTAAGAGGCAATTACATCATTGTCCTGCTTTGACAGCTGTCTCATGCCTCTCTTGAACCGCTGGCATAACCCATCTATGTGCAAGCACTGTTACCCTCGACCCAGACCAGAGTATTAAAGACTAATGATTTTCATTGTGTTGGTCAATGTTGCACCTTTGAGTGGTTGACAGCACCTATATAGAAGCTAAAATATTAATAGACCTCAACAGGAGACCAAGCTGATTGCTGTTTAATATTTCATTCACCCACAATGACAAAACACATTTATTTCAGAGATTGACAGCCTGTGTGTGTAAGGTACCACATAATTAGTTTATCAGATGTGTTGAATAGCTTTGTTTACAGTACACTGGTTAGAATAAAACACACATTATTCACTCTGTTCTGCGATATTTAGAAACGTGGAATGCAGTCCATGAGCGGCTGTTGTCTGGTTTTCTGCCCATGTTCATATATACTTCATCTGTAGTTTGAATTGAGGAAGTGCTGGGCTTTGTAAAGGCTAGTGTCAGTTTCCTGTGTGACTGACTGAGTAAAAGAGGAAGTGATTTAACGGAAAGGAAGCACTTCCTCTAAACTCCTTTGCTCTTCCCCGTCACTTTGCTGCCCTACTCGTATGGAAAGGCTTTTGGTTCCATGCTTTGGGAGCTCTGGATGCCGAAGCTTCTGATACCTAAGGGTACTGACAACTTCCACCTAACTGTTCACTTCCTGTCTCTCTCTCTCTCTCTCTCTCTCTCTCTCTCTCTCTCTCTCTCTGTCTCTCTCTCTGTCTNAAAGTAAAGAGAAACAGATGATCATTGAGTGAATGTCTACTAAGAAAGAATAGATAGATAGATAGATAGATAGATAGATAGATAGATAGATAGATAGATAGATAGATCTATCAATCTATCTCAATCTATGTCAATTGATTGATTGATTGATTGATTGACTGACTGACTGACTGACTGACTGACTGACTGATTTTGGGTATGTTGGTGCATTTCCGTCTTCCAGGCAGTAAGAGACTAGAGAGAATTTACCTCCACCAACAGCTGTACAATCATCTACATTTGTTATTTTAATAATGGAGACATTTAGCAAATTTTTTATCTGCATCTGGTTACAGAGCTGCCTCAAAATACACAATGAAGGATAAACATCAGACACATGACAACCGGAGTAAATAAAATTATGTGCAAACAGTCAAAATATTCAAAGTTCCCTTTCTCATAACATTAAGAAATCCTTTTAAAATCACTTGATTCTTAGTCCACAGTTTAACTTTCTGCCAGATTTCATTTGGGTTTTTGAGATATTGTGGTAACTGAAAAACAAATTTGACAAAAAATATAATTTCCTTGGCATAGGTAACAAAATCCACAGATTTAAGAATTAAGACTGTTAAATCCATGGATGGACTTTTCAGTTCTTCAATAATACATCCAGTGGATTTGATTTTTAGACTGTATGTATAGAGTGTGTGTATATATAGAGTGTGCATATAGTGTGTGCATGTAATGAGTGCCATCATGGGAAGCTCAGAGATAAATGTTTAAGCAGCAGAAATGATTTGAGCATGGCGGGTGGCCCATGTGCCCTGCACCTGTTCCTCTGTTTCCGGGGGTGTCTGCCCCCTCCTGTAGATACGCAGACACACACACACACACACACACACACACACACACACATACACACACACTCTCTCTCTTTTAACTAAGAAGGAAAGAAAATTCTTAAGGGTGATGGCAGATTGCCATTTAAAACATCTGCAAGTGTGTGTATGTGCATTAGTGTGTGTAGTGTTTGTGTTTTAGAGAGAATTACAGGGTGCCAGGATGGAGAAAATATAACAAAGTGTGTGTGTGTGTGGGGNGAGAGGGGAGCAGCTGTCCCGCTCTATCACACACCAAATGCTCCTGCTTGCATAAAGAGACATGAATGATGCGTCTCCCATCAGTTTTCTGCCTCCTCTATTGACTAACTGACAGAAAAGCAGAAACGTCTTGTTATCCTGCAGGAACAATGCAAAGAAATGTATGGAGATGACAGAAATATAGCAGAAACCAAAGAACTAGATACCTGCAATGCCAAACAAGTTCCCCTGTGATCAAAATTGATGATAGCTTTTGGAAGACAAAGGTATTGTAGAATGAGTGCTAACATAAAATATAGCATATTGGTATGTTATGACACCTAATTTGTAAACGTCAAAGCATTATAGATTAGTATGATTAACACAACCAGTAAATTATTAGGAACTGTAGTTATCAGACCTGAAAAAATGGACAGTATAATTTATGAGACAACATGCACCCTTTGCACACCCTATTTGTGATGTTTCCTTATGGGTGATGTCTTTGGCAAAAAAAAAAGTGTTAATCCACAAAAAGTCATTTATTCTCACTGGAATCTTAAAGTCTTGGAATTGTTAAACTATTTGAACTTTAATATACAGAAATTGCAGGTGTTATATAATTTAATTGCATCCTGCACCTTCCATTGTCACAGCTTGTTTGGCTGTGCATGTGGAGTTGAGGATTGATGTTTTAGGTAATATCATTTATGTTGTTCATATTATGTCATTTAAGTTATTTTTATGTTTCAGTCATGTATACATTATAATGTCAAGGTGTGGACAAAGACAAATTTCCACCATTGTGGGCAATAAAATCATATCACTTCATATAGTTTTGTATGATGTGTTATTATTGTTTGCAGCCTGAAGATGCTCCTTTACTCCTCCTCCTCCTCCTCCTCTTCCTCCTCCTCCTC
>VXCM01005999.1:27925-58032 GCA_014773175.1 Lucifuga dentata
TCCTCCTCCTCCTCCTCCTCTTGCTATCTATTCCTCCTCTCCAGCCTGCCTCTTCACGTTTATGCTTGCTGGTCATAAGGAGTCATGAGACTTGATCAGAACATTGAAAAATAATAACTTTCTCTGTTTTTCGTTTGTCTCTCAGCCCCTCTCATGCTGACACAGAATGGATGAAACACAAGACGGGGTTCAGATCGGAGAGAACAAATTCATCACCAAGTAAGACTAAAATAAAAGAGCTTTTTCTCCTGGACACACTCATATATACCACATACACAAATTCACACAAGAAATTTCCATGTCTGGTTGGAAAGATATCAAACAGTTTTACACGCCTGTTAACTACAAATCATACCTTCGTTACATCAGAGTCATTCACATCATTCTTCAAAGCATATCATCAAATGTTATATTGTTATAACATCAAATATTATTGTCTCATACGAGGGCAGTGGCCTGTTTTGGGTTTTCTTGTCCTTATCAGAGGCTCCTCCATTCAACAACTGAGAGTTGGCTGCTGAAAGGTTTTGCATTCACAAGCTGTCCTGTTTGTAAAATCAAACCCAGAAGACAACAGGACAAGAAGTAATCAAATACAGACAGCATGAAAGGAATGAAATGAATTTGGTTTCTTGGCTTAATAACTGTTTAAAGAACTATTTGGCAGCTGAATCTGAGGTCTAAGACAGCAGCGTTTCCTGCAAACAGTGAATGCACCAACATGGAGGACTTTTATTTATGGTCCCTGCTGACAAATGTATCAAAGCAACAATAACATAACTTTGACAGAACATAAAGACGAGTAAACGGTTACTGTGATGGAGTTTAAGTCTCTGCAAGTTGATTTTCATTCTGTCTGGAGGGTTGGAATCAATCTAAAAAACATAATGTAAGATGTACTTGTATTTACTGAGCTAAAACTACTGTACAGTACAGTATGTTCCTTTAAACAAAATGTCCTTCTCCATGACAAAATGTTCTTCTCTATCAATGTTGCAAAGTAATTTAAAATCTGTTTCCAGGGCAACCGTCCTTTCACATCTTAAGACCTACAACCTGTACTATGAAGGACAGAATCTGAAGCTAAGGCACAGAGAGGTGGGTATTTGTGTGTGTGTGTGTGTGTGTNTCATTCAGTTGCTATTTCCTTTTGTTTGAAAGCTTTTCCTTTTCAACAGAAGCGTCTAATCGTCTCCACTTCTCTTCAGTCTCTGTCTTTTATTTACGGCCTTTCCCACCTTATCATTTTACTTTAGCTCTCAGTCATTTGCTGTTTAATATACCAACACTGCCTCTTCCATAATGTGCTCTAACTCGTAGTCCATTTGTCTATATTTATATGTGCATGTATGTTACATTGATCAAAGCTCCTTTATCTAAACAGGAAGAGGGAGAGTTGATTGTCGAAGGCTTGCTCAATATCTCCTGGGGCTTGCGTCGACCAATCAGGCTTCAGATGCAGGATGACCACGAGCGAATCCGACCACCCCCCTCCTCTACATCCTGGCACTCCGGCTGTAATCTGGACAGTCAAGGGTAAGATCCAGACAGATCCTGTTACATGACAGTGACTGGAAATGGTAGAGAGAAACGTGGTCGGTCAACGGGTGCAAATATAGATTATGTCTAGTTTGTTTGATGAGAAATTACTGTTAGATATATGGAATAGAGAGAAAGGTTAGTTTAGTGGTTTCCTGAAGTAGTTTCCTCATGTGTTTATTTTTACATTTGTTGATATTATTTCATATGAGAAATACACAGTTGATTTCCAGTGGTTGCTAAATCCTTTGATAAAACACCAGTTGCCAACAGTCCCTGCAGAAGAATGAACTTCTGTCTTCGTTCTGTATTTTGCACCAAGATGCCACTGATTGGAGCCCAAAAACAAATTCAAACTCTTCTTGTTCCCACATTAGTATTCCTTATTGGGCTGCAGCTAACATTAGAGTGTTTCAGGGCTACAGTGACTCCTGTCTGGGGTAAAATTACCTACAAGGGATAGACAAGATGACATAAACATGTAACGAAAAAGCACTAACTTTAAAGACAACTCAGACTCCGTTACAGTTGCTGCTGTAAATCTGGGTCACATTAGGTTGCATGTTAGTTGGCAGTATGTATCAGCTATAAAAGAGGCTTTCCAGCAACATGATTACCTTATGACGTGACTAACAGAGCTCCAAAACATCTCAGCTCAAATTGCAGTTTGCAGGAGGTTTTTTAAATTGCAAAATTGTTAAATATGTTGAGGGGGACAGTTTCAAAAGTCATTACAACATATTCCAAACACAAAGAGGAACAGTGATCACAAGTTGAAACTAACAAACAGGGATGTGACTCACACATACAGTGCTTATGTGGTTGATACATGCTGCTGGTGCTTGGCATGAAATCTAATATGTTTAGCACATGTTTAGCAGTGTTTACAATGGTGATTCATGAACAGACATTAATACAGCTACTCCATATGCAAAATTTCTTGTCTGCATCTCCACTCACCTTTATCTCAAAAACTGATCAACACATACTGTATTCTTTTAAAAATGTCATTAACCTTGTTAGCAGTTTGCACAAAATATCAACCAAATTCTAGGCCGTATGCCTTACAGTCTGCTTTGTTTGTACTGAATCTTGCCTCCTTTTCTCAAACGCTCATGTTTCATTTTGGATGTTTCACCAACAGCACAGAGGGTCAACAGGCGAACCAGCAGAACCAACCCACAGTAGAAGTGACAGCACCTGAGAACCAACCAGAGGACAATGGTGTGAATGAAGACCAAACAGAAGGTGTGTGTGGGGGTATATAGTAATTATGTAATATGATCCTCCCATTGCTACAGCACTTTCCCACTAAGCAGTATCAGGAAATCTTGATCAGTTGATTGTATTTTGAAAACACAAAAGCAAAGACTCATCCCATAATGTAAAAGCATTTAGGCAATTGACTGTTCCAAATATTTTTTTTTTTATTTTGTGATTTGTCCTGGAGAAGTATCAGCAGTAAAGTTCTTTGCAATCCTGTGTGTGTATTGGACAGAGGACAATGAGAGCTCTGCCCAGCTCCTCAGGACAAAGAGCGATGCTGGGTTTTTAAGGCGGGGCCAGAGACGGTCACCGAGCGACCAAAGGAAGATACGACGCCATCGTTTCTCCATCAATGGACACTTCTACAACCATAAGGTGATAATAGCCACAGGAATGCTGTGAGTTCTGAGCAAATAGGAGCAAAAATTAAGCCTTGACTAAACAAAATTGAAGCGTTTTTAAATATTATAGTGGATTAGAATAAAAACAGTAAGCAAGAGATGTTATTTATTGATCTGTTTTATTGTGTTTAGCAAACACAGTTGAACAGTTAACACTTCACAAATCCTGTTGTCCATCTTATACTGTTCAATTATATTTTCAGATCTTTGATATGCTGTTAAACATAAATATTGTGCTTTTGTCAATAGTATTTTTTTATGTTTAGTCTGGTCTTAATAATAATAATTTATTTAGCTTTATGAAGCCTACAGATATCATTTGCCCACACATTCACCATGATGTCCATGTAGTTGTGCACACAAACACAAAGTTATATATGAAGTTAAAGGTAGAGTCTAATGGGTTTTTTTTTCAGACAGCGGTGTTCACTCCTGCTTACGGCTCGGTGACTAATGTTCGGATCAACAGCTGCATGACTACACCTCAGGTGCTACGAGTTCTCCTCAACAAGTTTAAGATTGAAAACAGCCCAGATGATTTTGCTCTCTACCTTGTACATGCAAGTGGAGGTGAGTGTGTTTTTTTTGGTAGTTTTGGTCACCGTCCACAGTGTTTAATTTATCATTTGTGTCTCCAGGCTTGTAAAAAGGACATTTTCGCATGTGAATATTTCAGAGCGTGTGAAACTGAAGCGCAGTGACTATCCTCTGGTGCTGAGGGTAATGCAGGGTCCCTGTGAGCAGGTTTGCAAGGTTTTCCTCATGGAAGAGGACCTGGGGGAAGAAGTCACATATGATGTAAGAGTTTCCATAGCTGTTTGTTTGACTTTCAGAGATATGGCGCTATGACCACAGCTACATATCTTACCTTCTCCCTTTGGTGCAATAAGCTGCTGCCACAAAATCCTTTCCTCTGTGCTTGTAAATGTCATAAGCCTGTCATGTTTCGGAATGCTGTTTCATTCTCTCCCACCAGGTGGCGCAGTATATCAAGTTTGAGATGCCTGTCCTGAAGAGTTTCATCACCAAACTGAAGGAGGAAGAAGACCGGGAGGTGCAGAAACTTAGGAGAAGGTGCCACAGATTCTAAACCTGTCTGATCTGCTCTGAACTAACAAAACTGTCACTCTGGCTGTTAATTATTACATTAATCTGTGCTGACATAGAAACTTGATTTTTCTCTTTCTCCGTTTGTCTGCATGCTGTTGTAGGTATAATTACCTGCGGTGTATAATTGAGAAGCAGATCCGCTGCGTTCCAGATGGGGCAACGTGTATGTGATCTGCTCCTGAAGAGGATTTCCTCCACCAGCCCTAATGTGTAAAAAACAAAAAAAACGATCAAAACCATTCCAGAGGACCATGTGACCAAACTGCAAATGATACTGTCCAAGAATCAAACAAACAATGCTGACATGTTGTAGGTGTTCCAGTGATAAACCCATTATTTTGAACTGTTTTCATATTTTGAACTTTTTGTGGCCTGTCCAGCCCATCCAGACTTTCAGCCTACAGACAATACAGCTGTGCTCATATTAACTGTGACCATCTCAGCAATAATCTTACTCTGAGGACCAAAATGAAAGTCCATATTCCTGAACTTTTCACACAAACTTGATACAGACCCAATTACCCTCCAACATCACCTCTTCCCCCCCCCCCCCCCNCCCCCCCGTCCTCCTCTCCTCAGTAATCCCAACGATTTTTCAGTGCGGTACTTTGCAGAATGAGCCTAAAATACGATGCCCTGTCTGGCAACCAGGCTACAAGCTGATAATAATTTTTTCGAAGCTCAGCATAGTGTAATATGGACTGTATAAAGTGCCTGTATGTAAGGTTTATCTAAGCACCAAGGCAACAACTATGGTAACATATTTTGAAGCTGTTTCTGTTTTAAAATACTAGGGTTTGTATCAGGGAGTAGCTCAATCTAGTAATAGATGAGGAATATAAAGGTGGCACTATGCAGTCCCATAATGCACAGCTTTTTCTGAAATGGAAAGAAAAGTTTTTATTTGGGTTCTTTGCTTTCAAGGAAGCTGAATGACTAAAGCTGCCACCTTTATGTTCCTTGCTGTTTGAGAATTTGTTGATTTATACATTTGAAGGAATTGATTATGCTTATTGTAACCAAAAGAGTTCACAGCAGGGATTATGGGAGGCAGTGAGGACAGATAATCTGTTTATGCAGTTATCATCAGGCTGTTGGTAGTCGGATGGTGACAGTTTTTCTGTAGGTATTAAAGATGAATGTTAAACACAGTCAGCAGTTGAGGTTGAAGAAAACAAATCCATCCTGATACACACTGTTAAAACATCTATTAATGATTTCTGGGATTCTTGTTTTCTGCTGTATTTTTCTTTTTCTTGCAGATCACTTGCCAAATCTTAGATGATGGATGATTTCATGTCAAGATATTTCTACTGCAGATACAACAGTTGATCAATTTTCAAATGTTCAAGTCATCATCATCAGTCCTTTATCACAGGAAAACATCAGAGAGATGATATTGAACAGTGTACAGGTGGACTTGTTTCTTTTACATTCAACAAGGAATGAAGCTAAAAGCATACAAACGAGTCCCTTAAGACTGTGAATTACGCTGATTGATTGTGATGGCAGTAAGAGTGTGATGAAGCAGTTTTCCTGAAGCCGCACTGTTGGCCTCTACATGCACATTGCTCTGCTTATGTCTGCTTTTGTCTGTGTATATACAGCTGTGTGTGTGTGTGTGCGTGTGTATGTGTGTCCAAAATTTCTGACATCTTTGATGATAATACTGCCATACCATACAATGTGGACTGTGTTGACAAATGGCACAACAATGTCAATGTTTTTGGTTCTGAGAGTGCATGTTATATTTTCATTGACGATTCTAAGACTTGCCTGCTTTTTTTTTTTTTTTAANTTTTTTTTTTTTTTTAATCATTTTATAATGTTTCTTTTATGAAATAGCACAGTTTGAATGAGCCTTAGGCTTTTTAGATGTTAAAATCCCATGGCACTACTTGGAAAATGTAGTTTCTTTTACTACAATGATTATTTAATAAAAATAAAAAAAAGTTACCTTTAAAAAAAGATGTGCATATATCTGAAATCTCTTAACCTTCATCCAAAAAGATTGACATGTTATGTAACAATGCTTACACTTTGTATAATTTGAGATGATATAATACTGAAACTTGTTTATATTCTATTTGTCAATCGAAACTTCAGGATACGTCTTAAGGTCTTAAAGCAGCTTATGCAATCACCGTCACAATCTTGACCCAGCCAATGACCAGCGAGAGACAATGTGATCCTCTCTGACTGAGGTTGTCTGAAGGTTTAAGGTTGGCCCTGAAACATACTTGCCCAGACAGCCAGAGGAGCCAGAGCCGCTCATACACACTGATCTTTACTCAATTTGTGTGATACCCCAGCATTAAGAAGAAACATCACCTGAACCACTCTGCACCTTTGTTTTCATCTCAGTCAGCAGGTGAGCTCATCAGTTTTAACAGCATTAATTCATATTAGAATGTGATGCTGTTAGGAAGAATGTTTCTTTATACTTTGATGTTTGACTGACTTGTTATGTAAGTGTATTTCTCATTTGAATTTAATGTCATTTTACATGCAGATGAGGAAATTCGTTACTATTCTTACAAAAAGGGCATTATGATGACATACTGGTGGGGAGTTCTTTGAAAATTATCCAGAGTACACTGACTCAGCTATGAAACTTCTCACTTTTTTTGTGAATGAGTCTGAGCTACTGTAGCTAATCTGAGACTGATGGGATTATTCTCAGACTGACCTGGTCTACTAGTTCAACCTGCTATTTAAACTGACAGATTAGAGTGAGTACAGTTTGTTTACAATACAAATGATGTCAGAGTGATCACGGGACATATAGTTTATCAATTGTGGGACTTTTAACCATCTATTTTAAGAAAAACATTTATTCTGTCAGTCATAGAAAATTAATGAGTATCATTTAAGAAGAGCAACACAAACTATTTCTCACAAAGTGCCTTTCATTAAGAAGGCTGATTATACAAAATTAACAAAATCACATTTACCTTAAAAACTGTTAAAACATTCAGAAACAGCTGCTTGCTTCACAGCAACAGTTGGATGTCCAATGTTGCTGTAATTGTTCCAGAATAGAGAATGTCTTGTTCAGAGACGTAAAGCCAGATTACAGTGACCAAAGCCTCATTAAGGGCATTAAGGTTTATGAAAGGTATCTGATCCCAGGTCAGCTGCAGTGTCAACTTGTGTTGCAGCAGTGATGGTTGTTGTATAAGATGAGACGGTCAAAGATGGGATAAGAGAGAGCTGTTCTTAATTTATCAACAGTGTAAAAATATCACAGGACAAAAGCTGTGATGAGAACATCCCAACTGTGAGTGAGTGAGTGAGTGAGTGAGTGAGTGAGTGAGTGAGTGAGTGAGTGAGTGAGTGAGAGAGAGAGAGAGAGAGAATGGTGAAAATGGTTGAAATGGTGAAACATGAAAAAGGTGAATGGTGAAAAAAGAACAGTGAGAGAAAAAGAGAAAACCCAAGTGGGGTGACACTGATTACTTCAGAGTTTCAGACTACAGATATGTAGGCTACACAGCATGCATCTAAAATGAAGCATTTATGTCTTTTCTCTTGCTAGTTATCACTGGACAATTTTTGAATCCGGTGGCAGCTCCTCATTTTGTATCCTTTGTTTTGTTACAGGACAAAAATAATGCCTGGCCTGCAGAAGCTCTTGCTTTCAGTCGCCCTCTGCCTGCTGCTTTTAGCCACCTTGTTACCCAGCTCTGAAGCTCGCCGCGACCATGGATTTGGTAGCTTTAACCGAGATGGTGGAGGCTACAGCTGGGGCTGGGGTGGTGGTGGTGGCCAGGCCTACAGGCCAGTCCAGACCAGTGGTTCAAGTGCAGGGAAAGTAGCTGGGGCAGCTGCAGCAGGTGCTATTGGTGGAGCAATGCTTGGGTCTGCCTTGAGCCGTCCTGGGTATGGGTATGGGTACGGTGGAGGATATGGAGGTGGATATGGAAGCGGATATGGTTACCCACGCCATGTTGGCAACTACGGCCCCAGACCTGGGTATGAGCCAGAGGGCTCTGGAGATATGGAGTACTACACTGCAGCATCCAGTGGACCCATCTATAACAGCATCATTGTTGTAATCGGTTCCCTGATGTCTCTGCTGATGGGTCACTGGGTGGCAGTCATGTAGAGCTGGAGGGACGCGAGATTCCAACCACAAACACAGAACCTAATGTAGACTGATGATAACTCATGACTGGAGAGTATAAAATTAAATGTGACCTAAAGGCCAAAGTATGACTCTTGATAGTGAAAAGCTACAATCAAATTGTTTCCTCAACACTACAAGGTGCACTGATTCAGACTCCACGAGGACAGGAAGAAGAAGAAGAGCTCGGTCCATTTAAGTCATAAAGAGTCAGTTTGACATGGATTAACTTTGCATTCTTACCCCATTCAATAATTGTTTTGAGTTCATTTAATTTGTTTGTACTTTTAATGAAGGTGGTGAAGTTTTCTGGAAAAAAAGATCAGCTATTTGTTACAATAGATATTAAACCAATTAGATTTACCATCCAACTGATTGATTATTGTTATTAACAAACCATGTGAAGAGCAGTTTCATAGCAGCTATACCACTTAATATGATTATGCCATTTAAGATAAATTATTTGTTACAATAGTATATATTAAATTATAGATTTGCCATCTGATTTGTTATGAAGAAACCATGTGAAGAGCAGAGTTTCATAGCAGCTATACACTTCATATGATTATGCCATTTTATCATCACTCCTATACAACTTTATCTTTTAGAGGTTTTAACTTTGTTTCATATTGTCTGTACATTACATATTCAAAAATGTTTATACAGTAAAGACCAAGTTAGCTTATAAAGTGCGCATTGTATGCCACTTTAATATTTTGTAAAGCAGAATGTGCTTCCTTGTATAATTTTGTTGTATAAGTAAAAAATAAGAAGAAAATCTGTCCTGTGTTGAATTTTATTTGCTAATTTATTACAGAAGGTAAGCATTCAGGTCTTACCTGCTAAATAAAACAATGGCACATATTAATGTATATACCAGATTATGTATATATTTTTATGTAAATTTTTAGTGGATGATATTTTTGAGAAAACTGTAATAATACTGCTGGCCACTTCCACACGATGGCCAAAGTATGGCCCTTGATAATGAAAAGCCACATGCATGAGGGCTGAGAGGCTGAAATCAGCTGATGTGTTGCACAGCTGATTTCTGATGATGATGTCAGATGATGATGATGATGATGTCAGAGATCTGGAGTTGATGCTGCGTTTGAGTTCCCTCGGAAGTCGGATTTTTCCCAGTCAGAAGTTCGACCTCCAACCTTTCCAGCCAAATGTAAAGAAAAAAGCATGGCTGGACACCAATAAATACTGTAAGATTAAATAAACTTAGTAATAAATGCTAACTAAAGTAAAGTTAGACTACAGGACTGTTTGTGTTGTTTTACAATGACATTAATCACAGTGGGTATTAAATATTTGTGCAGAGAAGTAATATTCTGAAATTATTTACACTTACGTATCAATGATAAACAGTTATTATACACTGAGATAGTTAACTTGTCGATATATTTTGACCTTTTTATTTCAATGTCACGTAAGAAAAAATAATTCATTTGCCTGTTAGCTGATCATTTCCGTTCATAAAGCTCGCTTCTATGGGCGCTGCCATGTTGAGTGACGTCATACTCGTGAAGTCAGGGTAGATAATTTTGGTCTGAGTTTCCCAGTCAGAGCTCCGACTTCAAATGCTGTTTCCAACACTTTTTTCCCAAGTAGGAAGTGGGAAAATCCAGGTTCTGAGGTCTGTCCAACGCAGCGTATGAATACCTGGAATGTCAGCAGAGCATTTCAGTTGCATACTACAATGAAACAGCGGAGGAAAAACAACGTATAAGGTAACAGAAATCATTACACGTTTTATTTAACATCATTTCAGCACTTTTGAGATTTCCATTAATTTAAAACATCGTTTGAAACCAGTGTCATTTTCTCATTTGTTCAGCTGTTAGCTGATGATTTTTCATTCACAAAGTTCGCCTCCATGGGCGCCGCCATGCTGAGTGACGTCAGAGGAACTGCTCCTAGATGAAGTGGGTGTGGATGGATTTGGCCCAAAGTTCCAAGTGCCGTTCTAACCCACTTTTGCAAGCAGGAGGAAGGAACACTTAAACTTGTCTGGAACATAAATCACAGTCTTCAGCGCAATAGCTTATCGTGTCAAATTTTCAATGGCAGTAAGTGGGATTGATGTTATAGCTTAATTGGTTTATGGAAAGGTGGTGGCGTGCGGGGGAATGGAAGAAGGAGGCAACATGACTCAGCCTGTCACGTGACATTTGTCAGACGTGTCTCACATGTCTGCAGGCTTGTCTGTTGTTAGATTAGTTCTCAGCTTCATGCATCAGTAGTTGACATGCTGTCGTCTGGTACTTACATATTGACGGATACAGCGTTTGTGTTTATAGTCAGGAACCATGCAGCAGTTTGCCCTCAGCCTTCATAACAGGAGATGTGAAAACAGACTGGCCTTTTCAAAGGTCAGACAAGCAAAAGCTACATAGCTCGCAATGATTCATAATATCAGGGAGAAAGCACGATACATGATTATTTGGTGCTTCACACTCTCCAAAACATTGGTTTTGGAGAGTGTGAAGCCAATAAATAACGTATGAACACATGTTTTAAGGGTTTTAGGCCTAACCCTAAACAAAATGCACATGGTAGACATCTGCTTTGTGTCAGTATTAGTTTCCAGGGAACCCATAGTTTGCCATCTGTGTTTAAAAAAAAAAAAAAAAGAAAAGTTCACCACTAATCATAGTTTATTTCTGAAACTGCAAATGTTTTTTGCAATCTCTCATCTTTGCAATGTATTTGGAAACTAGGAGTAGTCAATGAGGCTAAAGGACAGTAGTGGTGGAAGCTAACTTTACCTGATCTTGTAACAAAACCAGTGTTCCTTAACTTGTGCATACTTTTATTAGTTCAATTTAAAAAAAAAAATGAACATGCTATAAAAAGTTGTCAAGTGCAGTTGCCCTTTTTGCAGTCCCTGAATCTTATATTTTTATTAATTTGAGATTACAAATAGAAATGTGTTCTGACCATTAGATTGATCCCAACAACACATTTGCAGTAATATATACTATGTCATCTTATAACAAAATATCACATGTGCTCATTTTACAAACAAAACATGCAGAAATCATATCAGTAAGGTTGAAAAGTTTATTATAGAAGACAAGCATAAAGGAAAGTGCAAGTCATTACTTGGTGTTCAACCTCCAGCAACACAGTAAATGTGATCATTCACAGTAAAAAGCAATAAAAGGCTTTCATATCTTCACAAGGGAGATGTGTGCAAATACATTCAAAGCAAAAGACAGTGTAGGAAGATACACAACAGCACATAAACTGGTCTTACGAAAGTGGAGCAGACTGTGTCCATGGTTAGAAAATTCTTGTACAAATGTGTAAAATCTTGATATCCAATGTAAGCTGATGATGAAGAAAAGATTGAATAGCTTTGATGATCAAAATGCATCTGGCTTAGTTCAGTATATCAGAGCTTTACATGTAAGAGCACTTAAGAGTACAATCTATAATCACTAACTACCCCACACAGGGGAGAGAGGCAAAGCACTCGAGAGGAAGGAGGAGGGAGGCAAGTATACAAAAACCACACAAAGGAGAACATACAAAGCAAGGAGCGTACCTACGGAACATTTTACACACATCATACATAAATATGATACCTAGATATTATGAAATTATACAACTATTGGACACTTTGAACTTTACAAATTAAAGTGATTTTTTTTCCTTGCAACAATTCTGAAATGAGTAATTTAAGGTGTGTCACGACAGTAATCTACATACTTTTTGAAACTGCTTTCTTCTTCAAAATGTCTTTTTCCCCCAGAACTACTACATTTCATCATCTTATCCAAATACAATAAATACCAACAGGCTGAATAATCAGCCTTAAACTTTATAATGAGTTACTTGTGTGTATGTTAGTGGATCATATACGAATTATATAGGAAAATTCCAAAATAAATGCACAGTTATGCTTAAAATATAAGACTTTAGCTTAAAGAATTGATGATCACACCGAGCACATCACAGCTTTAAGTCATAGTGTGAGTTCTACTATTCAGTTGTCTTTTCAACTCTTTGGACTTCCTCCACCATCAACGCCTCTTGAGTAAATGTAAATATATTACATTACATTATATTACAAATAGCTCATCTTCATTATAAGAAAGCAGTTTATTTACACAGATCATTGCCATGGTGGAGCCATGCAGCCCCACAGGTACAAGCTAATGCCCCTGCTACGTTTATGTCTGGGGAAAAAAAAAAAACAAACAAGACCCTGGAGATTAAAAAAAGACAAATTCTCTGAAACACACAACATTATGTTACAAGAGCATTCAAATAAATAACAAATTCTAACATAATAATTTAGATGGCTTCCCTCATCCTCACAAACTTTTAAATATTTATGAGTTATAGTGCTGCTTAATAGCTGTAGCATTTTAGCTGTAGCATAGCTGTTGCATTTTAGTGAGCTTCTATCAAATAGGATCAGACAGATAAACACACTCAAGAGGAACACCAAAGAGCCAGTTAAATCTAATGGAGATTAATGTCTAGGTTCCTCAACCATCAATTTAATTAAGGTTCATGAATCACAATATCTTAAAGACAGGTCTATTTCCTCTTCCAGAAGAGGAAACTGTAATTGATAGGCTACAATTTGGCTCTCTAANAAGACAGGTCTATTTCCTCTTCCAGAAGAGGAAACTGTAATTGATAGGCTACAATTTGGCTCTCTAACACACTGGCTCTCTAATTTTCACCTTTCTTACCTTGAAGACATTGTTCAGGGACATACAGACGCTAAGCTACGTGGTGCCAGACAAGCTCAAGCATGAGGATCCAGTGTCTACATATAATACAGGAGAAAACATGAAAAACACAAAGACATCCACACAAAATAAGGAGAGTCCGAAAGACTAGGGAAACCACATCATCTGTTCCTCTCTCCATGAGTAGCAAAAACACTGAATCATCACTGGAGCACTGCTTCTGTACACCACCTCCACCACCACCACCACCTCCTCCTCCTCAATCATCACTATCCATCAGTTTTTCTGTTTCCATTCACACATTATCTTGCATATCAATTCCTATCTATTTTTCCTCACTGCTAATGAATTCCTCAGTGCAGCAGCATTAGGATGTTGCTGTTCAGTAGTATCAGTACGGTACCGGTGAGAACAACTAAAAGCTCTCTGAAGCCCATCCCCAGTCCTTGAACCCCTGCAGTGGGTTCAGTTTCAGTCTGTCTCTCAAGGTACCTTGCAGAATAAACCATGTACAGCTCCACGCACCTCCTGGCCTTCAGCTGCTCAATCAGCGCTGGGTAGCCAATCTCCATAATGCTAACTGTATCATCATCATCATCATTGCTGATTTCCTGAGAAGCTAGAGGCGGAGAATTGGTGTCAGGCTGGTTTGGAGGGAGGGGAGTTGATGGTGCAACGTTCCAGGAGTTATCGGCTACGGTGCTGTTGCTGTCTGATGTGTTGCTGCTGGTGGTGCCCCTGTCTGGGGCTGAGGTGGTGGCAGTAGTTGTGGTAGTTGTAGCCGGAACAGCAGCAGCAGGTTTGTTCTTTTGCTGTTGATTCGCCGCAGGCAACAGGTTTGTATTCTTCATGCAGGTATCCATGTGGCTATCATAGCTTACAGGGGGTGGAGTGAACTTGTAATCTCTGCTGTAGTCATCGGTATCGGTAGACTTGGTGCCATATTTCCTGTACATGTAGTGGTTGTAGTAGTACTCCTCTTGGGGGCTGTGGAAGTTGAAGTGAGGACGAGGGAATCTCCCTAGCCCGTACCCAAGAGCCATTCCTGCCATAGCACCTCCTGCTGCTGCCATTACTGCAGTTCGTCCAAACCCTTTGGATTTCATGGAAGGACCCATACCCATTTCCTGAACTCTGTAGGCAAATGGAGAGCCAACTCCAGCACCGTAGCCCCCATAGCCATAGCTACCCCCATAGTGGGGGCTCAGAATTTGGTTGTTTGGGTTGCGGTTCATATATCCGCCTGGATAACCTCCATAACTGCCATGTCCACCATAACCTCCTCCATAGCTGCCATAACCACCACCATGGCTATACCCCCCTCCATATGGGCTGCCGCGTGCTGGGTAACCTCCAGCTGGATATCCACCAGCAGGATACCCTCCAGCAGGATAACCACCAGCTGGGTACTGGTTAGGGTAGCCTGGTCTGCCTGGCTGCTGGGGGTAGCCCCTTTGATTAGGGTAACCCCCTGGATACCCTGGTTGCTGAGGATAGCCGCCTTGTCCAGGTTGTCCGGGCTGTTTAGGATATCCACCCGGAGAGCTGCCGCCTGGATTAGGTTTGCGGCCTGTGTTAGTGTGGGTACTGCCACGGTTTGATGTGGGGGTCTTCTTAAAGCCAAAGCTTTTCCCAAAGCCTCCTCGCTTGGCCTGGGAGAAATGGGTGTGAACCAAAAGAAGGGACAGACACAGTGCAGCTACTGAAGACAGCTTCATCTTCATTCTGCAGAGAGGAGCAAAGGAAGCAAAACGAAGGAGGTGGAAAGGATGAGAAAATAATACTTGGCATTTGGTCACTTTATTCTCAACTGTCTCATCTCTTTTCACAAGCTGTCTTTCTGGGAAGTCAAACCTAACATTGGTTTCGTTTTTAACATACTGAGCCAATTCTGTAAATTAATTCTTGTTGCTATAGTGTTAAATGTTTGACATATGCCTTCCATCAACTTAAGTGACTAGTTTAAGTCTAACAGGAGCCATGACCGTATTAAATTGTGTTCAACGTAAAGTCCTGATATGTGCTTTTCACCATGTTCACCTGCTGCAGCAGCGGAGCTGGAAAAACAGGCTGTCAGGATTAAAATGGCGCTGCGCATACAGACCCCCCAGACTTTACAGTTAACTGCCAATATTTTAATATTTATTTGCAATCAGCGTTGCTTTTCTTAACAGTTAGTCCATATTTCTTGTAATTCGTTTATGTTCAGTGCTCAGGACATAATAATAAAATCTAACGGCTAAATTAAATGGGTCGTGACGTATTTTGGTGCGTGCAGTGGTCTTATCTCAGTGTATTTTCAGAAATTTCTACCTCCGGAAAACGTCAGGAGAACCACACATTCCCCTTTAAAGACTAAAAATGAAAGATGAATAAACATTCTGACCTTGTACTGTCAGGGTGGAACGCCGCCGCCCTCTCTCTGTGTGGATGATCCGTGCGCTACTCAGCGCCGTGCACGGTAATCCAGCACCATGGAAACACAAGAAGGGGGCGGAGTCTCACTGATACATTTTCTCCGCCTTCTCATGACGTCGCTTGTCAGAATTACGTCATTTACGACCACAGCGCATTCGAGCTTAAAGGACCATACCGTCCATTTTGCATGTTTGAGCCTAATATACCTGTATTCAATGTTCATACACGTGACGTTACTGACAGTCATTTCCCAAAGTATACTACTGGAATGGTGAATTAAAGTTTTTTTCCTCCTACCTTCCAGAGCACCATTACTTTCAGTTCATTGTGGTATGCTGTTGTTGATGCTTGAGACGCTTGCGATAAGTAATTCATCATCGCGAACAAGACGTGTATTCAGATTTTTCTCAAAGTTACATAATTTTAGTGTTTAAGTGCAATAAAAAGCTCAGAGTGAATGTATGTTTCCACCGGGGAATATAGTTCCAAAAGAAGATCTGCGTTTATCGAAAAATTTAAATGACCGTGACTTCATAAGGCTGTATAACTATTAGTAGGCGAAACACCGATTTTTAAGGTGGGTGTATCACTTGAATATTTGATTTTGAAAGATTAAGAAATTTTTCAAAATATCAAAAAAAATTTCAAAATATCATGAAAGCAGAAATATAGTTTTATTCTTTGGGAAATGGTTGTCAGTAGTGTAACATATATGAAAATAGGATATATTAGGCCCCAACATGCAAAATGGCCAGTATGGTCCTTTAACAAAGTGGGGTAAAAAACAAAAAGAAGTGGAAAACATCATGGACGCCTATGTGAAAACATTTCTTTTCTGCAGGAGCCACTGATAATGTGTCTGTATGTCTCAAAGATCAGATAATCCAGTTCAATTTGGTCTTGGTGTCTTTATGCACAGAATTTGATTGCGCAGTCAAAGCTCATCAATATTTGGTCCAATATGTATTAAAAAGAAGTGGACATGTACATGATGCGAGAAAAAATATAATTCTAATGTCTGTGCCGGTTGTAAAATTGACACAGACATTTTCACTTGGGATTATTGGCAAAATGAAGAACTAATTATAATCAAAATGATCAGTTACATATCAAGCTATGTTGTAAATGGAAATTACAACTGCAGGAGGACTTTAAAGATGTGTCAAGCACTTTGACAGCTGTAGCAGGTTCTACATATGTGTTTTGGTGGTATATGTTCACAGATTGTACTTTTGAGTTATTTTTTATTTTTTTTTTACATCAAAGCACATTTGTCCAGAGCTAATACACCTTTATCATTGATGATATTTTATTTGTCAAACACAGGTGTAACTAATATATAGCATCAATAATAGCTGAATAAAATAAAAAACAAAAATCACAAACTAACTACATTACCAAGTTGCTTAGAATTTTCTTGTGGGTCACTATCAGTTTGAACCTTTTCTTTTTTTTTCAAGTAGACCGTAGAATGGCATCTGAGGACATGTGATCAGAATAGTGTGTGCCCACTTCCTAGTGGTGCATTCAAGTCCTGTAGTGAAGAACTGACAACAGGAAGCATTTTCCGATCAGTCCATTCTTTTTGATTGCACTTAAATGCTAAAATTATGTAACTTCAAAAAACCTGAATATACGTATTGTTCGCAATGATGGATTATCTATCCCAAAAAATGTTTGAAGTACCAACAAGTTGATTTTAATAGTGTACCAGAATGAACTGAAACCAATGGTAGTCTGGAAGGTAGGAAACNCAACAAGTTGATTTTAATAGTGTACCAGAATGAACTGAAACCAATGGTAGTCTGGAAGGTAGGAAACAAATTTTTCAATTCACTGTTCCGTATGCTTTGGGAAATGATTGTCAGTAACATTTCGTGTATGAAAATTGATTAGGCTCATACAAAATGGATGGTATGGTCCTTTAAACTCAAACAAGCAAAAAGCCATATTCTATTCTTGGAAGCAGACTGGGCACTGGGCAGCATTCAGCACAAACAGGGCTCAGTGCAGATGCATTCAAGTACAGGTGTCGCCATCTTCTGGCCATGAAATGCCTTCCACAAAATAACCTGATGAGTCATACTCTGAACTCATAACATGCAAACGTCACTATGACAAATACAAAACCGTATTAAAGACCTGCTTAACCAACTAAATGAATTTGATTTTGTTAGCACAATATTACTATCTTAATATAATAATTACCAGAGAGTCAGGACAATAGTGTGAAGGATTCAAGATTTTAATCGTGAATTCTGGTTTTTCATCACCAAAACATTCATCTGCCCTTGTGACACACAACTTTAGTTCAGGGAAATGAATCATTTTATATCAGTGATGTGTGACCTACACAGAGGATACACCATGGTGGCACTGAATAATGTCAGTGATAGCAGCAGATATTAAGTTTCCAAGAACAGCATGAACCCAAGAAGAGACACGTTTTTTTTGTTTGTTTTGTTTTTTATTGTTCACACCGTATCAAGTTTCCAAGAGGTGGAACAAAGTGGGCTTTTACAGACAGGATCTGCCGACAAAATAACTGTGGATGCAGGTTGTTCGTAAAAATGTACCACCACTAGTCTTGACCACTAATGAGGACAGCTGTCAGCTTTTGACTAGCACCGAGTATAAGAGAAACATGAAGACAGTCCTGTGATTCCCACAACTTCATTGGTGTGTAATCTTTCAGTCTTGCAGTACACAGTACTAGTTATCAATTGTATGGAGTGAGAAAACCATAGAAAAGATCAACTCATCACTGAGTCTGAAGAGCAATGCATAAACATGACTCAAGTTTAACAAGTCAGTGACAGGCTATTATAAAGCACCAATCTTGGCCTCAAGATATGAACCTTTTGTTTCCTATCCATAAATGCTGCAAGGCATCAGGGGAAATGTTGGGAAAAAATTAATATGTCAGAAGAACACAATCAGACTCAAAAGCAGCTTCTTTGATCCTTATAACTTTCTTTATCATGTTTCCCATCTTTTAGGCCTAAACGGACTTTACTTTTAATTTTTTTTTTGAAGCCCAATGAATAAATATTAATTTGGATAATTTGATACTCAGTCAAATGGGCATCAGAGAACACATTCCACTAAAGAGGAAAGGTGCAATTGGGTGCTTTGGATAAGCTCACAGAGGTGAATGATCACATTAAAGGACCATACCATCCATTTTGCATGTTTGAGCTTTCTATATTCACTTTTCATACATATTACATTACTGACAACCATTTCCCAAAGAATAAAACTGTATTTCAGCTTTCCTGATATTTTGCAAAATCTCTTAATCTTTCAAAATTAAATATTCAACCTTAAAAATCGATGTTTCGCCGGCTAATAGTTACGCAGCCTTATGAAGTCACAGTCGTTTAAATTTTTCAATAAACGCAGGTGTTGTTTTGGGACTATATTCTCTGGTGGAGCTATACTTCACTCCATGCTTTTTTATTGCACTTAAATGCTAAAATTACGCACCTTCGAAAAAATCTGAATATATGTCTTGTTTACGATGGATTATCTTTCCTAAGAACGTTTCAAGTATCACCAAGTTGATTTTAATAGTGTACCAGAGTAGGAATTTTTTTTTTTTTTAATTCACCATTGCAGTAGTATGCTTTGGGAAATGATTGTCAGTAATGTTACGTGTATGAAAATTGAATATATTAGGCTCAAACTTGCAAAATGGCCAGTATGGTCCTTTAAATGCAAATGGACATGGTCCAGCAGGAAATCAAAGTCATCAGATAAAACCTGCAAGCATCACTCTCACTGCCCTTTAACCTTAGGCACATATGTAAAACTAACTATATAGTTTGACTTAAGCAATAGTTTTGCTAACAAAATAATTTATGGCATCACTTCCTAGAAGTGACTATGGATAAGGAGCCATAATGAATGTGAAACACACACACAAAACTTTATGCAGCACAGTACACATTAATGTGGTAAACCTCTCATTAACGGTCATATAATTATGAGGGCTTGATGAAGTAGGATTATTGTACTTATTGGTCATAACATTATGCATTTTAGTGCTCTGCAAAAATTAAAATATGATTTTTTTTTTTTTTTTTNTTTTTTTTTTTTTTTTAGTGCAATTTTCATTTGTGGCACTAAGGCTGAAATACTACTCCAATATTAATATTTTTAGGGATTAAAATGCAGTAAAGGTCAACATTGTCAAGTATCTTCTTTCCAATTTTAATTATAATCTAGTTTAGCATTACAACACAATATATACACTCTGTATTCCAGCAGAATAAAATGTAATTTTACAGATTGTTGGTTCAGTGTCATACCAGTAAAGGCAGATTACATTTTACCACAGTTTCTTTCTGGGGTTGAGGAGTGAGCTCTCTCTGTCAGAATAATAACCAATCTTCATTTGCTATTTACAGCAGCATGCAGCTACACTGCCCTGTTCAGTTTCAAGGCCAGTCCAATTCAGCCTGCCCACCAATGGACAAAAATGAGATACTGAGAGAGTTTTTGGCTTGAATATGCAGTTGAAGTAACTGCAGAAGGTTGAGTGTGTTGTCACTGTTGATGTGTGTCTCAAGGGATCAGCGCGGTCCAGCTTACTGAGGAAATCTGAGGGTGGGAAAGCTGCTGAACCCAAACGTTCTGCAAAGAAATGCTGAAAAATGGATGACTTCTTATTTCCGGGGGTGGGGGGGGAATCTCTTAAGCTTTNAAAGAAATGCTGAAAAATGGATGACTTCTTATTTCCGGGGGTGGGGGGGGAATCTCTTAAGCTTTTGTTTGTGGCTGTATTTTGTAGTTTGTTAGTGAACTGTACAAAGCTGCTGCTGCTGTGATGAAAGATGGTGAGGAAAATATACAGAATATTTACAAATTTACAGGTGGATGAGATCATCTAGACACAGAGAGACACCAACAAGTAGTTGATCTGGCTGTGCCATGAGAGGTTTGGGCTCTTCAGGATCAAATCAAACAAAACCAAATCAACTGTGCCATCAGTGACCTGCTAGTCCAGTGAAATATCAGGCTGGTTTGTCCAGGTTCTACCAGAGAGTAGTGAAGAACAGTTGAGGATATGGAGAGGCTGCTGAGACAACCTGGAGTTGAGCACAGAATATGTCATCTCCTGTCAACATGTCAGCAGCCTGCCAGGAACTATGCTGAACAGAGCCTTCCAGTGGTTGATGGTGACTGTGATACAGACCATTAATAGCCCATAATCTGACAATTTATTCTCTGCCATCCCTCTTTTCCCGCTGACACAGCGCTGTTTCATAGCCAAGCCCGTCTCTCCTTCTGTGCAGAGGTGTCCTGCTCCTCTTTATACACCGTTGGCACTCATCTTGCTCTTCTGGGCTAGCTCTGTTGCTGCTTTAGCCTGCAGATGAGGTCAAAAACAAAGTTTAGCTACATTATCCAGTGTTTTTGGGACAATGTTAGTATCTCATTTCTTTGCAAGACAGAATCACAGGCTGCTGGGTAAAATCTTGAAGTGGATTATTTTGAGTGCTGTGATGCATTAAAGCTGACAGTTTTGATTATAGTTTTAGAATGGGTTCAAATGCAGGAAAGTGACCGGGATTTGTCATTTGAGTGGAAATAAATAATGAAGCTCATGTTTCATTTTTCTTAAAATCTTTTATTTCTGACTTAAGAATCTTGTCTGCGAAGCCTGGCAAAACATCAACATCTCACCCTCCTCACCATCTTTCATCACAGCAGCAGCAGCAGCAGCTTTGTACAGTTTGGATTATATCGTATGCATGTATGTATTAATTTAGTTTAATATTACTGAAAATTGAATTTAGTTTAATATTACTGAAAACTGAAACTGAGTGAGAAAGCTGGACAGAGACAGAAAGCTTCATTATGTACATATTTCTTTTGTTACTAACATTAACTTTAAACCAGTGTTTTTGATACTGACTAGCACAAATATTTGCATTTAAATGACAGTCCCATCCAAAGTTCAAGGAATATTTTAAACCACTAAGAAATGACTGCCTGGAGTGTGCCACAATGATAAGTTAATATTTATTTGTTATTTTTAGTCCATACACAGATGAACCTGAGTTACTTTTGGCTTCCTACATTTCTAAGGAACTGTCCGGCAATCTAGTATTCCCATATATCTCAGCTAAATCAATTTCCAACCCATCTCTCTGAACTGTTTCATTCTTTTCTGTCCCCAGACTGGCTCGTTCTCTGGGATACCAGATAAATCCTGGTGTGACAGATTAGCATGTCATGCGAGAAAGATCAAAGCAGGGAAGGACCAGCTTTGTAACTGGATTACAAAGCTCTGCCAAGCAACAAATCCCATACTGGTTTCTGTGGACATTACAGGTCCAAAAGAACTACAAGAGCTCACCTGGAGGACTTCAGCAGGAGACAGAGGTTTGTCTGAAACCATGGGAGCCTTGTCTCTCACCTCCTCCATCTAGAACACAGAGCAAAACACAAATTTCAGCAAATATAAGCAGCATAAATAAATAAAAGCACTTTTTCAGATCCAAATATTCGATAACTTGTCTTATTACAGGACCCTAATAACTGCAATGCATTATCAACTCAGTGTCTTGTGTTTCTGTTCACCTGTTGCACATCATTTTAACTCTATTTGGATTGTAACAACCCCTGAAAACATTTGTGGGTTGTTAGCTTTGTTTTGATGCTTAATTTTCTTGACAATCCACTAATTTACTCTGTCTCAGTCATTGATTGGACAGGTCGTGAACATCAGCTTGTTGGCTGGAAATGACTGGCTATGGTTTTATGTTGGTGAGATCAAAAGAGAGGCCAATGGAATGCAGTGTATTTGAGGCTAAAATCTCAGTAGAGCTAGTGCTGGGTGATAATTCACCCTTTCACACAGAGCCATTTGATTAAATTAACTGACCAAAAGTTCATCCTGTGCTGTGTGGTTTGAGTGCAGTGACCTGTCTGTCTTTGATGATGATAGCAGGATCTGTCAACATGTCAGTCGTGGCTGATGGGGGTGTCGCTGCTGTATTCTCAACTGCAGGAGGAGTGGCTTTCTGCAAAAACAACAAACATGCATCTGAAAAGGGGTTCTATAAAGAGGTTCTATAAAGAACAGGCCAATATCTCAGGCTGAGACTGCCTGTTGAAATGTTTGCATGCGTTTCTAAAGAAGCGATTATTTCATAACACACACTGTTTAAAAGCATGAAATCATTTTTTGGCAGCGCAAAAAATAATTCTAATCTAGTTATGTAATGATTGTGTAACAAATGTAAAGCTGGATATTAGATTCTCTAAAGTGTACATTCACATGACTGATCAACCGTGTGATTCTTAAGATTTAACAACCTCTAGCTTGGGAACAGGTGGGATGACTGGGGGTTTTGGTTTGAGGTCGGTCAGGTACATGGCTCTGGACAGCAGCAACAAGGATGGAGGAACATTCTCCTTTAGGTGCAGATCCAGCCACTAGAAGTAGAAGAGATTAATGAGGATCACAGACTAGAGACTACATGCTCATTTTTTATAGACACATTTTGCATTGAGGCTATTCCAAATAATTCTACACGGACCAAAAAAACATTTGTTTGTATATTGCAGAACGAAGTGCAATTCAAGATAAAGATTCTTTTGCTTTCACTTTAGCACAGACAATATATTTGACAAATGAATAAGAACTACTGATATCATTTATCACTTTAATCTGTCACAAAGTTTCTGAAATTGTGAATTTGTGAACTAAAGTTAGCTTGTACCAACAAAATAGATTTTCGCACTAACACTGCATTGCTCACCTGCTGCAGCTGCTGGCGTAGCTGATCGGTGGTGAGACCAAGAGACCTCATCCCTCGACTGCGACATGCGGCCTGCAGCTCTGACACACTCATAGCTGCCACACCCTCTGCTGCGATCATCTAGACAGAAAAGGAGCCCAGCACAATCATGAGGGATTTATTAAAACAACAAAAAAGACTAAATCCCACCAGACGTCTCCCAGCCTGAAACACCTCCCACCTATTGACCTTCCCTCTCACCTCATCATCTGACTTGATGGTCCTGAGCTGCAACATCAGCTGGAAACGCAGCAAGTTGTTGGTACCGATGGGCTGCAGCTCCAGCAGTTTACACAGAGCCACCAGCTGGGGGCGTTCCAGGTGCTCGAGTGTCAGCTCATCCTCAAACAGCTTAGAAAACCTGACGATGTCCTTTGTGGTGGGCTGCTCCCCTGTGCCTCGCACCTACAACCAGCAGGAAGATTGTGTGAGGCAATGATCTAGCTTCAATAGAGCTTTGATTTTGTGTATTAATACAAAATAGCGTCAAACAATCCACTATGGATTCAATATGCCAGATCATTACATTTTCAGTGAACTCACTTAAGTTTCAAACTTAAAGGACCAGACCAGTGATTTTGCACGTTTGAGCCCAAAAATGCGGGTTCCAAAACATAAAACCATGTTTTAGTTTTCATATTATTTTGCCAAATCCCCTAATCTTTCAAAATCAAATATTGAAGTGATACACCCACCGTGAATACAATATTTCACATGCTAACATCTATTAACACAACACAGTCATTTTAACTTCTTGGTAAAAACAGTCATCTGCTGGGAATATATTCCCTGGTGGAGACATACATTTTCTTCTGTGTAGCTCCATGTTGGATCAGTTAAATTGACTAACTTCAACAAAAAAAACTGAATAGATGCCATATCAGCTGTGATGGACTGCTTATCTCAAGCACATCCCATGTCTACAAGTTGATTTTTTCAGTATACATACTGAAAAGAACTTAAACCAATAACAGTCTGGAGAGTAGGAAAAACAATTCTAAAATTTACCACTCTCGTAGTATGTTTTAGAAAGTAGTTTAAGGTGATGCAAACTGTGCATGGGTTGTATATATTGGGCTCAAACATGCAAAATCACCGGTATGATCCTTTAGGCTGTGCCAATGTTCTTGTAATAATTGGCTGAGTGATAAACACACAGCAGCAATGAAAGCTACAGAAACCTACACTAACTTTCCCCAAAAATAATAATGCCAGATAGTTGACTACTAACAATTATTGCCCAGGGATTCTAGAAGTTTTGGTTGCCATGGCAAATCTGGAGAACATTACAAGGAAAAACATCCACTGATAAAATCTAATTAAGTGCCAAGCAAAAATTTTATTTATCACTAATTCTAACTCATCTAACTAATTCAGATACACATGGCAAAGTAAGAGACTGTCTCTCCTGAACCTTCTTTTCTTCTCATTAATTGTTTCTTTCAGGAAGGAAGGTTCTCAAAGCATCTTGGAATAAAAGATGCTTTGAGGACTTTCCTTCCAATTGGGACTGAATTTGTTAAGCAACTTGCATTAATAGCAACTCTTTTGAAACAAACAACTGTCAAACCTCAGTAACAATGTGGGCAATTCCCTACATTAAAACATGCTATTCTGTACATTATGTCTTAGTGAAATCCATTTTCTGTACTGAAACGTTTAAAGAGCGAGTCAGTGGTTACAGTGGACTCAAGTAAATTCTAATGTCATGAGGTGTCCTTGCAGGCTGCACTATGAGAACCAAATTTAAAGTGCCAGCTGTGGACTGGGTTACCTTCTGAACATATGTGGAGAAGCGCTGAGTCTCATCCTCTGTCTGAGCCTTAGCCTTGTTTCTGCGGGCCATCTCAGCAATGGTCTCTTGTAGAAATTTGGCCAGTTCCAGCTTAGCAGCCAGACCCTTCATCTGCTTCTCCTCCTACACAAAGGAGATGGTTTTAAATTAAATACTTCAAATACAGCAACTGTTTGATGAAATTACACATTACATTAATTGAAAGACAACTGCAGATGACAGAAAGAAGCATGATTAAAAATGTGGTTTGGAATTCAGCTTGCCTGGTCAGGCTTAATTACTTGCCTTCATACCTTGCTGTTTCTATATCAGCCTCACAATCTCTTATGTAGAATCCTTTATCTTATACATTTTACATTTATCTCTGACAATTCTTTGTACTGCAACCAAACAGCATTTTTTTCTCTCTCCCCATGTTCTATCATGCTGTCAAAGGTCAGATGTCCCTGTGTTGGCCAGCGTATCAGCTGGAAATCATTCAGTTTAGGAAGAATCGCATTCCAGTACAGTACAGAAAGCTGCTGCATCTCCTCCACGAGAAACTTAAAAAAAAAGTCAAATCAGACTAATTATAGTTATACAGAAGAGTCATTTCATGCTGTAAGCTGTGGAGGACTCTTTCTGACAAATTCCATTATCAGGATGAACCCTGTCATTGGGTCATTCAAGTTTCTGGCAGTTTTTTGTGTGTGTGTGAATATGTACATAAACACATGCCTTTTTGGACTCTGTCTCAAAGGTGGAGGGCAACATCTCTGGGAAGAGCTTGAGGAAGACGGGCAGAAGAAACTCCATGAAAGGAACGATGATGAACACCATGAAGGGCACAAGACGAAACAGGTCAGCACAGGTCCTCATCAGCTGAAAACAGAAATAATGTGTCAGAAAACAAGACTTCTAATATGGGAGTGTATCAACTACCTAATGTCTAATTCTTGTGTCTGCATGCAAGAATCACTACATGAACTTCCACCAACCCCCTTCAAAAAGCCCAAATATAGTTCACCATGCATGGCATGTGCACAGCGAGTACACATGCATATTCTTGCTCAATACATGCAGCAGTCAGTCAGCAGGCTACACTGCATACAGTCTTTCATCAGCGATCAGATTCAAGATGGTACTGAAATTGGATGTTACGTTTTCTTCAACATCTTCTCCTTTTTTATGCTTTCTGAACAGCAAGCGTGACCACATCACGTGAATGCTGTTTCATAACTGGCTCGTAGTATCTACAATTACTCTACAGCTCAGTAATCAAATACACTGAAACTAAAGCCATGCAGTATTTCTTATTTCATTTTTATTTTGGTAACCATACTGCAGACAGTGAAAAGGATTTTGAAGCCACAGAAGATGTTTTAGCGCCACACAAAGCTCAAATTATGACTGAGCACTAAATATTGTACAATATCAGTTATGTAACAACGTATGTAAGGTTACAACAAGCTATGCAACATACAGCAGATCATCCCGTCTGCCCCAGAACTGCATGTAAACAAAATATCACAGTTCATCTCTAAGCTTCTATTTAACGGTCATACTTTCTTCCCTATGAAGCTCCCTCTGCAGAGGATGTGACCTTTGATATATGTAAATGTCTGTCAAGAATCTGAAACACACGTGACCAGCACACGTTCCCCGTTGACATTTAAAGCTGTGGAACAGTCAATGGAACTCTTTAGCCATAAATTATATGTCACAGATTTAGGGATCACAATCCACAGGGAAAGGAGAGGCAGACAGAAGAAATCCAAAGCTCATCCTGTACCATAACCTACTCAGGTCTCCTTACCCTTCTCCTCTCCCGGCGTGAGAGCAGTTGTCCATGCAGCAGCCTCCACACCATCCTGCCTGCAATCTTGATGTCGATGCCAAGCAACCGGAAGCCATTGTAGTAATGCTTCAGCTCATCCACAATCCTCTGATACAGAGATTTTCTCGCAACTGCCTTCTCCAGGACTGGAGGGACTGCGGTGGTGACGGTTGACACTGGGGTGGGTGCAGATGGGGGTTGGGATGGGGGTGCAAGGAGTTTTTTTGCTGTTGAAGGAACATCCTGTCCAGGTACTGACGTGTCCTTAGTTGCCTCCTGCTTTATGTCCTGGAGCCAAACACTTGAGCTGTGTAGCGAGCGGGCGAGAAGGGTGGAGTCATGGCTGCGGCCAATAGTGTGGCCCCGGTAGCAGTGGGTGTAGCCGTAGCAGGAGTGCCTGAGCGGGAATAACGATGAACAGTGGCGGGGAGGGTCTACGTGGAGATACGCTTTGGAAGACAGAGAGGAGCAGCTGTACCTCTTGGATAACAAATATGATCCCCTGTAACAAGAAAAACTGGTTAGATATTACATAATACTGCATAAGCCAATGTGTTAAGTAGCATGCTACTACCCAGTACAAATCCAACATCACCGGGTACAAATCCAACATCATTTAACACGGAAACCACTATTTTATTCACTGATTAGTTGAGATTAAGTTAATTGATGACAATTACGACCATTGATTAAATTTAAGTGATTTGCTTGCTTCATTCCATTTCATGTCATCATTAAATTAATACCTTCAGGTTTTGACTATTGGCAAGACAAATTAATCAATTTAACACAACCCTAAGGGCCCTGGTCACTGTGATAGCCATATATTTAAGTAACTTTCTCGACATTTCTTGACATTTTTCTCGACTGAATGATTGCTTCAATAATCTAGAAAAGAATTAGTAATGAAAATAGTCAATAGTTTAGTCCAACACTTGCTAGCATCTATATCCTCCAATCACCATATGCCAATGAAAGACAGGTAAATAAGGTAGTGACAGACAATGGCTAGTAACATTTTGAGACAAGATCTGAACGTTCTGATTATGCAGTTTCTACCATCTTTGGTCTTTGTCTTTCACAGATTTGGCCACTGTACACTCCGACAATGAACTGCTTACAAAAATAGCAAAGATGTGGTCATTCCTCAAACAATTTGACTAGCTTAATGTTAGGCAGCTATGCACAAAACTAAATCTAAACTAATGCTGCATTTTTACATTTTATCTCTGCTGTTGGATGATTAACTGAGTAGATAAATGTATTCATGTGGCATCTTGCTGAGCAAGCATGAAAAACGTCATTAAACAAATGGTAGACACAAACAACAGTTAAAACTAACTGGACACAGCAGGTGAGAGATCAGTGAAATGAAAAATAAAGATGAAGAAGAAATACTTAGTATGACATACATGTACAGGGTGTTTCTATTTAAAACCATAATTTTGGTCTATGTAAATTAACCCCATAAAATTAACCTTGGCAGTTATTACTTTATTAGTCCCTAGGTAGGTGAGCAAAGGTCATTTTGGAAACAGTTACAGCCACAATAGTTTCACATAGTAATTATGCCATTCAGTGGCATAACCATGCTAACTACACATTTGTGATGATTTGCTGCTTTTCTTTGAGTCATCTCACTGTAAATTGAATAACTTCGAGTTTTTGATTGTTGGATATAAAAACAGTTTTAAAGACGTGCCTTTGGAAACTTCAGACTGGCATTCTTTCATTATTTTTTTAAAAGAATTCATAGCTTAAATATTTTAACGAGTAATTGGAAAAAAAAAATCAATACAATAACTGATAAAGACAATTGTTATTCTCAGCCCTACCTGTGACCTCATCACCCAAAATGCACTTAGAGTTGTCCCTGTGAATAGTACTGAACTGTTATGGCTGACAACTATGAGTGTTCGCCACGTAAAGTCCACCCCTTTCATCTTCATCATGGAAGGTGGACAACAGGGGAGTAGGGGACTGCCACATGGGGTGAAGAACAGTGGAACCTTGGTCCCAGGCCACCATGGCAACTGTGAAGGCCTATCAGGAACCTAAACAACCTGGCTAACAGCAGGCCAGGCTGCAGAAGGCCAGTCTATATGTAATGACTACAGAAACCAATACAGTAGGTCTGAGGCATCATGTGCACCAAAAGGACTAAAGAAGGATAAGCATGTGTTCATCTTGTTTCCCAAATATAGCCCCCCCCNTTTTTTTTTTTTTTTTTTTAAATAATGACTTCAGACTTAAGAGGTCAGAACCCCACATGGGCTCATGGTTGACTTCTCTGACCAACTGACATATGTCAGATATTTTTTAATAACTTTTATATAAATGTTATGACAATGAAAAAGCCTATAAAGGTATGCCATTCTCAAAAATTACANATAACTTTTATATAAATGTTATGACAATGAAAAAGCCTATAAAGGTATGCCATTCTCAAAAATTACAAAATTACACAACAGTTTGACAGCTTTCTTATCTTTCTTATAAAGACCTGTGATTTTGAGATTTTTTGAATCTAAATCCTGGGTCAGGGGACAGACAAGAAAGAAATGCTGAAAGTAGCTACTTTCTAGAATGCAAAAAGAACTGTGTTGAATGACACTGATATTTTCTACCATTTTTGCCCAGTTCTTGGATTATGGTGCAATGATGTGTGTGCAGGGCCGTTTCTGACCACTTTGGTGCCCTAGGCGAGACATCCATTGGCGCCCCTTCACTCATTCTCCAAAATACATAGGAGAAAAAAAGACAGTTTTAGTCTTAACTTATAACACACTGCACTCAGTGTTAAATCTTATTGTCAACAACGCTTCGTTAGGGGTCTACCTTATTGTGTATTTTTGTCACAAGGAGGCACTACAGAGTAACTACAGTGTGCCAAAAGTATGTCACCCCCCTGTATTTTTGTGTAAACTTTACCAAAGTACCATTCCAAATACAACAAAATTCATTTATTAGTATTTTACAAGTAGTTGAGTATTTTTCAGAATATTCAACTATTTTTTAAACTTAAATTTGGATTTCTGAGTAGGTAATATGACTGCAATATTTCTACAAGTCAGTGAAAACATGTGAAAACCATTTGACCTCTGACC
>VXCM01006000.1:0-47713 GCA_014773175.1 Lucifuga dentata
GTGCAT
Source organism: Lucifuga dentata (assembly GCA_014773175.1). Taxonomy (NCBI): domain Eukaryota; kingdom Metazoa; phylum Chordata; class Actinopteri; order Ophidiiformes; family Bythitidae; genus Lucifuga; species Lucifuga dentata. Next base: position 7 of record VXCM01006000.1, read on the forward strand.
GTGGCCTCCCTGACTCCATCCTTATTTTTGTAGCCTTGAATACAGCTGTAACTTGCTTTACTTGCTTTAACCATCAGCTATGGTGTACCCCAGGGCTCAATTTTGTCTTTTTCTGTTTGTATATGCCTCCACTCTACACAATGATTCAAAATTCAAGACTTTTGTCACATGCACAACCATACAGGGGGTGGCAACGTTTTAGGCAATGAAATTTGTGTGCTTCGAGCTCTCTGTGCTTCTAACAGAATTAAGTAAAGGGAAATGGGATAAAGTGTCATTTGAGTCAAACATATCCATATATACACAGCCATAATACACCTACACCATATACATTGTATATGGAGGATGCGAAGTGCTATGGGTGACAGAGAAATATAATGTAGTACTTCATTTTATGCAGATGACACCCTGCTGTATCTGTCCATAATAGTGTAGATAGTGCAATAGTGCACATATGATGTGCACTAACACCTAAAGGAAAATACTAGCGATTTTGCATGTTTAAGGCCAATATTTAAACATACAAAAAACAATTTCTGACAAACAATTTCCAGCCATTTAAAAAACAAAAAAACCTTATTTGTTTTTCCTGTTAATATGTAAAGCTTGCAATTGAAGACTTAGAGGAGTTAACATGGTAGTATCTAATGTGATCCTTTCTGAACTGCAGTTATTATACTGTAATTCAGCAGATATAACTTCATATTACCTTCACAGAGTGGATTTGGTATCCATCCATCTTTTGTGCATGTGGCCTTGGTTTTGCCATTTGTGTTTCTGAAGCCTGTTTTACAGCTGTAACTTGCAGTCTCACCCAATTTCGTTACTTCCCAGTAGTTGACGCCCCAGTAGTCCACAAGTGTGTCTTGCGGATTGGGACATACCGCATCTAGAATCAGAAACAGAATTCTGTCTATAGGCATCATTTTATGTAAATCAGATTTCCATATGCAAACTAAATTTTTGATTGGTTTCCATTCTTTCTGTTGGGTATGAAGTTCAGTTGGTAGATTGGAAATGTTTTTTGTTTAAAGCTGCATTCGGCAACTTTAAAAAAAACAACACATTTTTATTGAATTTTCATAAAATTTCATTAAAGTCTGGTTGGTATTTATTTATTAAGTGCTTTGTGGAAAAAACAGATCTCTGTGGCTCCTCCTACTGGAGTAAATCTGATTTGAAGAAAACATTCGGCCCCAAATTTTTCAACCAATCAGCACAAAGNCTGGAGTAAATCTGATTTGAAGAAAACATTCGGCCCCAAATTTTTCAACCAATCAGCACAAAGAAGCGCCTCAGCATGCTGTCAATCATGTCACATTCGCATTTTGCATGCAGGCTAGATCAATGTTCTGGGCCCTTCGCCTGTCTGATGGTGTGTTACAGAGAGGGTGGTACGGGCCAGCGACTGGCGAGATGAGGTAGCAGGTGGATGTGAAGAAAGGTGCTGCAGTGCACATAGTCCCAGGGACAGGCCACTTTGGGCTAGCTAAGACTGTCTGCCGTCTGCGCCAAGGGGTTCTCTTGGGGCCAACATAGGAGGAAGTGGAAGATTACTGTTGGCGCTGTGACAATTACATGGCACGAAAAGGCCCCATCCACAGAGAGGTCACATGCCCAGCTGCAACATCTCTGGTTGGCTGTTTCATGGAGCAAGTGTGAATCAATGCCATAGGGCCATTTCCCTGCACAGAGAGGGGCAACGAATATGTTCGCGCTGCCATTGACTATTATAAAAAGTGGCCTCACCTCCTCAGCCAGCATCTCGTCAAAAATATTTGTCGTTGTTTTTCTTCACTTGGCGAGTTACATGGATGCTATCCACATCGTTTAAAAATTCAAGTGGCATGTGACCTTGCTAGCGCTTAATTACGGCCTCCCCAGCCAACCTTTTTTGGCCACAGTTATGTCGCATTTTCCGTGTGCCCACTGTTGCGTCCGTGCCAAGCATATACCAGCTTAGCCCATTGCAGTGAATATTATTACATTATTTTTGCAAGGTAATGCAGTGCAGAAACTTCAAATTTGGCTGCTCTCATCTGCATTACCAGCAATGATTGTTTGGAGGATAGGAAACATAAAAAATGAAACTACAGGATGCATCCAAAGTGGAAGCAATGTAAATTACTGTATACACGATGAGTTTATGAAATAAAACTTTTGAAAACTCTGTTCTTGTTCTTTAATCAGATAACATTGGTTTTACAGTAAAGGCTGATGCTGCTGTATGCTCTCACCTGTACAGCTCTGAATCCCAGTCCAGCCGGTTGTCTCACAGCGAATAGAGAAAAGTCTTTCACCACGGTTTATGCAGGCATACTGGACTCGCTCATTGTGCCTGTATGTTGCCTTATCATTGTAGACGATATGTGCGTCGTCGATTTGAAGTCTTTCACATGAATTTTCTGAAAGTGAGATTAAATTGTAAAGCATTTTCAGACATTCATTGGAATTTGGATTCTTCAGTTAGGATTCATATTTGTTTTAAATACTTGACTTCATTTCATTTTTAAAAAAAGCATTTATTATTTAATGTATTGGCTTGACCACATTTTGAGCCATTGTAAAACAGTCAGTAGGTTTACATGCATACTATACTCTGATTATTTGTCAGAACTCCGATAAAGGCAAAAATGCAAATAAGTCATGTACATGGATGGCGCACATGGCACTTTGCCTAATTAGAGTATGAGCAGCACCTGCCAGGTGAGGAAACACATGTAGAGTTGTCTTCCTCCGATTATAACCTTTACATGCCTGAATAAATGGGCATACAAATGTATCATCTTGCTCTGTAAAGAGTAAGATTACTCCGATTTACATTAAATTCAGTCTAATTAAAGTGTAAACATGATGCTTGAATTTTTTTTTTTTTGCCTTAAACTGAGTGTAATTGAAGTTTTAATGTGCATGGAAATGTACTGAATGGATGCCAGGAAGTGGGAACTAGATCTGAAAACGTGAATGTTGCTGTTTGTGTTTTAATTTGCTCCAGTTACTCCAAACAGCAACCAGACAATGTACTGCCATTTAAAAAAGTTACATTCATTATAGCAGTGTGTACCTTTTTTTTTTAAATTACATGTGAGGTCATCAAATTTTACCATCATTATGATATGGGCATTTGTCATTGGTGTTTTTGTTATTGACACTACAACAAATGACAACAATAATAAAATAAAAAGCAAAAGTTAAGATATCTTATATAATTATTTCTAATGCTAAGATGTTAATAAATATTTACCATCAAATTAAAGTCTGAGCAAAATAATTCTAGTATGAATTTTAGAACAAGGCAAAGATCATTCCACATGTTTGGAAAATAACTACTAATTACTGACAAGACTTGATAAGAGTTTGCATTTTCAAACTGTAATTTTCTTATTTGTTAGATTTTAATTTTAACAGTATTTGATTAAGAGAGAAATTACATGAATCAGTGGAGTCACTGGACTTTTGGTCGCAGAACAATCAATGGAATTAATGTTGTTTTAGTGCAACTACAAACAAAACCACTGAAATTTGCTGCATTACTAAACGTTCTTACCATTCTGTGTTAAAGACACATCCATGTTCAACCACAAAACACAAAACCAAAGCAGCAAAGGGAATCTCCTGATGAAGATCCAGGCTGGCATCTTGCTGTTGTCAGGATTTCTTCCTAAAATCTGTGGCTGAGTTGATGTTTGTCCACTGACAGCTCTGCAGATGAAATGTCTCAGCGCAGTGAAATTTCAAATTCTAACAAAACTGTCTCAGCTGCATGTGTTGTCTCTTCACCAAAACCCTCCTACCACCACAGACACTGAGATTGTCCTGAAACGCCACGGATGCAGAAACACGTTTATACACGCACACATTTCCCAGATAGATGTAAACCAACAAAACCAAACTCTAGATAAGACATCTGATAATCTGTGACATATTGTAATCTGGAAAATATGCTTTCCACATGTATGTTTCTGTGACTGTGGAGGCAGAAAACAGACTGAATGAACAGACCTGCACGTTTTATTAAAATTGACAGACCACAGCACTGAATGAGAAACGTAGACAAACTTTCCCCACTCTTTTCTCTGGTTATCCATTTCCAAACTTGTCCGGGTAAACTCATGTTCATCACTTCCCAAAACTTCTACTGGCACGTTGGTAGATGCATCACACCATTATTACACCACTGACGCATCGACACTGTGCTGACATGACGATGTCCCCAGGTACACCGGAACTCAATTGCATCATTATGAGGTACATAGAGTTTATTGGTGTCTCTATGTTTGAATTCAATATTATGCTGCCTCATGAGTTCAGCATCCACAGTGCAGGGTTCTGAAAGAGATAACAGACCAAAACATTGTATTAATGGAAGGAAGGACAGTAAAACACACTGCATACATAACCTCCTGCACATCATTATAGTGGCTACCTGCAGTGAAAAATGCCTGTTAATTATGACATAATTATGACAATTGTGTTAAAGGACAATACCAGTGACTTTGCATGTTTAAACCCAATAGGTATGACCTGCATACATGTTACATTACTGCCGAATTTCCCAAAACATATCAGTGGAGTGGTAAATATTAAAATTGTTTTTCCTACTTCCCAGACTGCCATTGGTTTCAGTTCATTCCAGTACACTATTAAAATCACGTTGTAGAGACTTGAAATATCCTTAAGAAAAATAATTGATCACAGTGAACATGATGTCTATTAAATTTCTTGGACCGACAGACAACTGGTTGCCCTACAGCCATCCTCACGCTGCTAGAGAAGGCAATAACTAAGATGAACTTTAATTATGCCAAATCATTGCATGTAAAGTAATATTAATATGAAATACAAAGAGAGCTGTAACTTACTGAGGCATCTAATCTCTCCAATCCATTCACCATTACGGCAGATTATGTAAGGCTGGCCCTCCAGGATGTAATCACGCTGACAGACGTATTCAACCTGATCGTTGTGGTGGTACCAGTACTTGATGCTGGTCTTGGTGTCTCCGTCTGGGAGGGCTGGTGGTTTTCCACAACCCAAAGGCTCTGAAAAAATATGAATAATGAGAGGAAAAATAAATATAGTGACAATTCTGAAATATTTGTCTATAGAGACCGATATTTTGGGTTAGGGTTGTTAAAATACTTATTAAAATATACAAGCAGTAGCACCAGTGGATGATCATCATAGGACAATCAAAACCCAAATTAAGTAAAAAGTTTTTATTTTTGCATCTAATTTATGTATGTATATTGCATATATGTACCATATCTATGGCAATTTTTATGTCATAAAAACATTCTAGGAAAAAGAAAACAGAAGCAATAAAAGAAAAATGCTGAATAAATAAATAAATAATAATTTTTTAAAAAACGCTGAAATTTGCTACATTACTCAACATTCTTACCATTCTGTGTTAAAGACACATCCATGTTCAACCACAAAACACAAAACCAAAGCAGCAAAGGGAATCTCATGATGAAGATCCAGGCTGGCATCTTGCTGTTGTCAGGATTTCTTCCTAAAATCTGTGGCTGAGTTGATGTTTGTCCACTGACAGCTCTGCAGATGAAATGTCTCAGCGCAGTGAAATTTCAAATTCTAACAAAACTGTCTCAGCTGCATGGATTGCCTCTACCACCACAGACGCTCAGATTGTCCTGAAACGCCACGGATGCAGAAACACGTTTAGGCACGCACACATTTCCCAGATAGATGTAAACCAACAAAACCAAACTCTAGATAAGACATCTGATAATCNCACGCACACATTTCCCAGATAGATGTAAACCAACAAAACCAAACTCTAGATAAGACATCTGATAATCTGTGACATACTGTAATCTGGAAAATATTCTTTCCACATGTATGTTTCTGTGACTGTGGAGGCAGAAAACAGACTGAATGAACAGACCTGCACGTTTTATTAAAATTGACACNTTCTGTGACTGTGGAGGCAGAAAACAGACTGAATGAACAGACCTGCACGTTTTATTAAAATTGACACGGATCACAGCACTGAATGAGAAACATAGAGAAACTTTCCCCACTCTTATCTCTGGTTATCCATTTACAAGCTTGTCCGGTAAACTCATGTTCATCACTTCCCAAAACTTCTACTGGCACGTTGGTAGATGCATCACACCGTCATTACACCACTGACGCATCGACACTGTGCCGACATGACGATGTCCCCAGGTACATTCAAATTCAACTGCATCATTATGAGATGCATAGAGTTTATTGGCATTTTTATTTTTGAATTCAATATTATGCTGCCTCATGAGTTCAGCATCCACAGTGCAGGGTTCTGAAAGACATAACAGACCAAAACGTATTAACAGAAGGAAGGACAGTAAAACACACTGCATACATAAATATCTCTTCCTGCGCAGCTTTGGAGCATTATTATAGTGGCATGAAAAATGCATGAAAAATGGCTGTTAATTATGACATAATTATCATAACTGTGTTGAAGGACAATGCGAATGATTTTGCATGTTTAAGCCCAAGAAGTATGACCTGCATACAAGTTACAGTACTGCCGACAATTTCCCAAAACATATCACTGGAGCAGTAAATATTAGAATTGTTTGTCCTACTTCCCAGACTGCCACTGGTTTCAATTCATTCCAGCACACTATTAAAATCAACTTGTAGAGACCTGAAATATACTTGAGATAAGTAATCCATCAGAGTGAACATGACGTCTGTTAAATTTTTTGTCAAAGCTACTTAATTTAACTGATCCAAGATAGAGCTACACAGAAGAAAATGTATGTCTCCATCAGGGAATTTTGTCTCAGGAGAAAACAGCTTTTGATATGAAATAAAAATTGTGTCTTTTACAGTTGTTCAGTGTTAGAAGACAAAATATTGAATTTTAGACATTCATTTTGAAAGATTAGGAGATTCGGGATCATAACATCACAACTAAACTATACTACTATACGGTTTTACATTTCGGTAAATGGTTGGTAGTAACGTATTATACTGTGTATGGGTAGTATGAATTGGGTTCAAAGATGCAAAAACCACCAGTATGGTCCTTTAAAGATTTGAGTTTCCTTCACCCCTCCTCAAATTACTGCTCCACCTTCCTCCAGGCCTGAGGATCTCTTTGGATTTACCACATCATTGTGGACTTTCAGACTAAAGTAAAAGATTTTTTTTTTTTTTTTTTNGAGGGCCTGAAAGATAGGACCCACAGGCTGCATTTGGCCCGCGGGCCGCCAGTTGGGGATCCCTGCCTTAGAATGATTTATTTCCTGACAAAACATCTTATCTAGCACATTTTGCAGGGGCCATTTGTGGTAGCCAGTAAGCGCTGTTGTTACTGGTCAAAGATAAGAATGGGCCAATCACAGACGACCTTATAAAAGGACTGGAAGGAGCTGTTTGGCAATTCAGACAAGGAAGAGGAGTCCGGAAAAGTTAATGTCAGCTAATGTTAGTTACAGTAATCAGCTACTGAAATAAATATCATGTTTACTGGTACTGGTGTTTATGACAGCGTATTAGGGCCATATGAAAAAAAACAAAAAAAAACCAAGGGGCATTATTTTGTGTTTTAAAACATGCAACACATTTAAAAACAATGCCCCTTGTTTTTTTTTTTCTTCATATGGCCCTAATACACCGTCGTAGGTGTTAGAGCCATTTCTTGGTTAATTATCAAATGTTTAAAATATTTAATTTGGGAAAAGTGAAATNTTAGAGCCATTTCTTGGTTAATTATCAAATGTTTAAAATATTTAATTTGGGAAAAGTGAAATAAAACAAGTTATTATGTTTGAATATTTATATCTTTACTGATTGATTAGCTGATGATCGCCAGCTGTTTCACGGAGGAGGAGTCTATTTGTAGATGCTCAGGGCAGCGGCGTGGTTTTTGACCTCACCTCACATCATGTTTTGTCATTTTGATTTTGAAAAAACATCAGTCATGAAAAGAACAAGAGCACGATGTTATCATTCTGGTGTGAGACAGGAAGAGATACCCCGTTAAAGCGGTGAAGTTTTAAAATAGCCGCCACAACCGATATGTAGATTATTTTCAGAAAATCACAGGAATGCTATGACAATACAGAGAAAAACAGGTAATTTGCTAAACAATAAATTGACGGAACAACATCAGGGGGTCGGCTTATACACGAGATTGGCTTATACTCAAGTATATACGATAATTAATGAGATACTTCACTCTGGACCAAATTCTTGGACCGACAGACCGGCTGGCTGACCTACAGCCACCTCCAGAGCCAAGCTGCTAGGGAAGGCAGGAGCTAAGATGAACTTTACAATGTAATATGAACATGAAGTACAAAGAGAGTTGTAACTTACTGAGGCATCTAATCTCTCCAGTCCATTCGCCATTACTGCAGGTTTTGTGAGGCTGGCTCTCCAGGACATAATCACGCTGACAGATGTATTCAACCTGATCGTTGTGGTGGTACCAGTACTTGATGCTGGTCTTGATTTCTCCGTGTGGGAGGGCTGGTGGTTTTCCACAACCCAAAGGCTCTGACAAAATATGAATAATGACAGGAAAAATAAATACAGTGACAGTTCTGAAATGTCCGCCTATAGAGACAGATATTTTGGGTTAGGCTTGTTAAAATATTTATTATAATATACAAGGAAAAGCATTAGTAGATGATCATTATAGGACAATCAATCCCCAATCCTCAAATTAAGTAAAAAGTTTTAATTTTTGCATCTAATTTATTTATGTATTGTATATGCTCTATATTTATGGCAATTTTTATTTCATAAAAACATTCTAGGAAGAAGAAAACAGCAGCAATAAAAGATAAAGTTTCACAAAGGATGTTACATTTGGAATGCTGACAAAATATCGATAAATACTACAAATGTGTATAAATGTATACATTTGTTGGATTGATAAACTGAATAATTTGACATCAAACCTTTAATCATATTTGCATTTTTTTTTTTTTTTGACCATGTAAAGTTTTACTAAATTCACATACATGATGAAAAAGTTGATCTTAATTTAAAAAATCAGACTGGACTGGTGTGTATTCAGTTTGAGAGTGATAGCAGCTTCCAGTTTTGTGGTTTGATTTTTGGTGATCAGTTGGTTTTGTTTTTTTTTTTAAATTGTACAAGAGCAGTACATTTTTAAATTGTTTTTCCTACTTCCAGGCAGGTTTTAGTTCATTCCACTTCCATTAAATTCAATTTATAGAGACTTGAAATGTGCTTGACATACATGCAGGTAATCTCTCACACCAAACAACATGCTGTTATTATTTTTGGGTTTTTTATTTTTTTTAATTTTTTTGGTCAAAGAAAATTTATGTCTCCACCAGGGAATATCATCTGAGGAGAAGACTACTTTTACCAGAGAAATTAAAATGACCGTGCCTTCTACATGCAAACATGCATGTTAGAGGGAAAAACATTGAATTTTAAGGTGGGTTTATTACCTGAATATTTGAGTTTGAAAGATTAGAGGATTTGGCAAAATTACATAAAAACTAAACTATTTTTTTTTTAAATTTTAGACAATGGTTGGCAGTAATATAACATGTTTGTGGGTAGTATTTATTGGGCTCTGGCTCTTTAAAGATATTCAGGCATATTTCACACAAATAAAACCTTCCTGAGATAAAACTTTCAGAACAGATTACTTTACAACATAAACAAGTTGCTCCACAGCTTCTGTGGTTTCAACATCTTGTAAAATGGTAAACAAGGCAAAATTGTGGCCTTTGAGATCCCAGTGCATTGTGGGTAATCATCACACAAACTGATCCTGGATCCAGATATTGGTCAGTATCTAGAGGGGATTAAAATATGTGTTCGGTCATTTATGGCATCGCTGTACATTCACAAATAAGGCTAGAAACACCAAATGTAGCTAAGATAAAGCTCAAATCAGATAGTTTTGACATAGTTTCAGCATTTATGGATACAGATCCAGAAGAAGCTGATTTCTCTAATTTGGCTGTACAATGAATTTACAAGATAAATCTTTTTTACAAATCTGATTTTGTGGTAGTAGTAGCAAAGTCTGACTTCATATTGGCATTTTGACATCTGTGTCTGTTGTTTTGAGGTCTTTGTGTTGTGTTTGATTCCCCACCGACTCCTGTTGCACACCTGGTCGTCCGAGGCGAGGGAATCTCTCTTTGAATAGCCTCTCCTGAGATTTCTTCCATTTTTTTCCTTATATAATAAGTTGTTTTTTTTTTTTATAGGGAGTTTTTCCTTGTCTTCTTAGAGAGCTTGCGCTGGATGNAGTTGTTTTTTTTTTTTATAGGGAGTTTTTCCTTGTCTTCTTAGAGAGCTTGCGCTGGATGGGAACCATTAATGTGTGGGTCTGTAAAGCCGTGGGGGGGAAGTAAGGGGTAGGAATACCCAGATGAAGATGGCAGTGATGCTGAAGTGAGGCAAATAAGTCCGTAATTGTCTACTGTTTCTTTGTGCCAAGAAAATTATGAAAGGAAAAAAAATGTGTTTGCTTAGTTTTAGTTAATTTTAATTAATATTATATTGTGTAGTGTAAAGGCCACCGGCCCACCAATGGCTGCGGCCCACCGGAAAAAGTCCCACCTCTCCCGATGGCCAATCCGACTCTGCCTTTGAACCATCGTATGTGATACAGGGCTACAAATAAACTTGACTATTGTTGTTTTAGTTGTCCTCTCTCTTTCAGGCAGCATGGTGGCATACTTGTTCCATTAATTTGCAGCAAGAATGTCCTGGATTTGTGGCTCTGGATTAATTGTATGATCACTTTAAAAAATGTGTAATATTAGAACAAGACAAATCAGTATTTGACAAAAAAACAAAACAAAAACAAAGACAAGACAAAAAACCAAAGAGGTATGGACTATGATTGCATGCTAGCTCTCAATGTTTTCTCTTTCATCAGCTTGATTGTGTTGTAAGATACCTCACAAGCACGTTACTTTAGATAACACGATTCCATATGAAGAAATGTACTGTAAATTACCTTCGCATGATGGAAAGGGAGCACTCCATTCTCCATTTGATAAACACTCAACCTCTGCCTTCCCTCGAATAAATTTTCCAGCTGGGCAACGAAACGTTATCTTGGTTCCTACTGCTAGTTTTCTTGCCAGAGCAGGGTTGTGCCAAACTCTAGGTATAGTCGACACTGTGCATCCCTCTGTTTTGAGGAAGAGAATACATTTAGTAAAGTGTTTCATATGAGCTGTGGCACATTGACACATGTAGGACATAAAAAAAAAATCCATGTAAAGCCAAAAAGATGAGTGAAGTTCTTTTAAAGGAGCATACCACCAATTTTGCATGTTATATTACTGCCAATCAGTTTTCAAAACATACTACTGGACTGGTATATATATATAGATATATATCTATATCTATATATATATATTTTTTTTTTTAAATTTTTATTTCAGTCTGTAACACACACACACACGCACACACACACATACACATACAAAAATAAAAATAAAAACAAATATGTGAATGTTCCCAACGAACACATTTCCAAAACACACAACCCGAAAAAATAAAACATCTCACCAACGACCGAAAAGGTGAAGCCAAAGCTTATTCCACCCACCCTTCTCACATTTCAACATTTACTAAACATCATAAACATTATTAACATGCGCCTTATAGCCAATAATCCACATCATCTTAGCAACAATTGCATAACATTTATATATGTCCATGTGATTACAACAAAAGGTGTCTGACCAATATTTCTTCATACTTTTTCAAAACATTCAATTTAAACATTTTCTTAAATTTAACCATTGTTTTACAAGTGTTTTACAAATATTAGAATTGTTTTTCTTTCCAGACTATTTCAATCTCAGTATGCTGTTAAAAACAATTTGTAGAGACTTGAAACGTGCTTGAGATACATAATCCATCACAAATATCTTTCTTATTATTTTGTTGAAATAATTTAATTGAGCCAGTTTAGCGTATGTGCTACCACATGTTATTGGGGCTTAAATATGCAACAATTTCTGACAGTTTCCAAAACAAAAAACCCTATTTTAGTTTTCCCGTTATTTTGCCAAATCCCCTCATCATTCAAAGTTCAGATGATAGAAATTCAGTGTTTCACCTGCTATGTCCAAATTGAATTTTAATTTTGGTATGTAACTTGAACATTTGATTTTAAAAGATTCAGAGATTTGGCAAAAACAACAGGAAAGCTAAAATAGGATTTGCTTTGGAAAATGATTGGCGGTAATGGAACGGGTATGTGGGTAGTATCCATTGGGCCTAAATATGCAAAATTGCTGGTTTGGTCTTTGAAATGATCACATTGCTTATTTAGCATGATGCTGTGTAGTTACCATGATTTTTTTCTGAATGCCCCACCCCCTTCTTTACAAATGACCAGTAGTTGCTTATGGAGTAGAAATTTCTATACTCGGTTTTATTTAATGTAAATGTCATGTTGCATCATGACACAATAAGTATATAATTTTGAGCAAGAAATGAATGAAGACATGAATTAATTGTAATAACTGTAGCTCATAAAGGATCACAGTTGATCCCATGTTAACTCTTCCAAGCCTTTAATTACAAGCTTTATACTGTACAGTATATTAACAGGTTCTACTAAACAGAGATGAGATGGAAGATGCAAAATGAACAGCATAGATGAGAGCAGAATTTGTTAAAATGTAAAGTTTGTAATGGAAGGCTTGGAGGAGTTAACATGGGATCAACTGTGATCCTTCCTGAACTACAGTTATTATAATTCAGCAGATATAACTTCATATTACCTTCACAGAGTGGATTTGGTATCCATCCATCTTTTGTACATGTGGCCTTGGTTTTGCCATTTGTGTTTCTGAAGCCTGTTTTACAGCTGTAACTTGCAGTCTCACCCAATTTCTTTACTTCCCAGTAGTTGACGCCCCAGTAGTCCAAAAGTCTGTTTTGTGGATTGGCACATACTTCGTCTAGAATCAGAAAGAGAATTCTGTCTGTCGGCATCATTTTATGTAAATTCACATATATGCAAACTAAATTTTTAATTGGTTTCCATTCTTTCTGTTTGGTTTGAAATTCAGTTGGTAGATTGTATGCTGGATTGTATGTTCTCACCTGTACAGCTCTGAATCCCGGTCCAGCCTGTTGTTTCACAATGAATAGAGAAAAGTCTTTCACCACGATTGATGCAGGCATACTGGACTCTCTCATTGTGCCTGTACATCGCTTTATCATTGTAGACGATGTGTGCGTTGTCGATTTGAAGTCTTTCACATGAATTTTCTGAATGTGAGATGAAATTGTAAAGCATTTTCAGACATTTGTTGGAGTTTGGATTCTTCAATTAGGATTCATATTTGTTTTAAATACTTGGCTTCATTTTTTAAAGCTTTTTTTTTTTTTTTTTTTTNTTTTTTTTTTTTTTTTTTTACAATGCATTTTCAAACTGTCTAACTTTCTTATTTATTAGATTTTAATTTGACAGTATTTGATTAAGCGACCAATTACATGAATCAGTGGAGTCATTGGATTTTTGGTAGAACAATCAATGGAATTAATGTTGTTTTAGTGCAACTACAGACAAAATCGCTTAAATTTGCTGCATTACTAAACATTCTTACCATTCTGTGTTAAAGACACATCCATGTTCAACCACAAGACACAAAACCAAAGCAACAAAGGGAATCTCATGATGAAGATCCAGGCTGGCATCTTGCTGTTGTCAGGATTTCTTCCTAAAATCTGTGGCTGAGTTGATGTTTGTCCACTGACAGCTCTGCAGATGAAATGTCTCAGTGCAGTGGAATTTCAAATTCTAACAAAACTGTCTCAGCTGCATGGGTTGTCTCCTCACCAAAACCCTCCTACCACCACACACACGTGCACATGCATGTATTCTCTCTGACACATGCATGTGCACACGTGGAAACTAGTAACACACAGCTAACATCTTTCACTTTTAATTATATATTACAGTGTATGATTGCTTTGATGAAGGATCCTTCAACCAAGACAAAATGGTTATCATCAAGCTTTTAGGCTGCATTTACACTACAGGTCTTGTTGGCCAATTCCAGTCTTTCGCTGGTATGCATATTATTTTGTGATAGCGTATTTAGGTGTTTTTTTTTTTGTTTTTTTTTTTAAATGGCTCATATTTGACGTGTGTTTCTACATTTCTGTTCTGAAACACCATGGATGCGAAAACGCGTTTACTCTAGAAATGTATAATTATTGTGTTTAATAAGGTGTCTGCCATGTTAGTCTGTGATTAAGCATTTAAGAGAGTCAAAACCTCCAAGTTCATGTGCTATGTGACTTGTACAAAGGGTACATTCCAGAGAAGTGTTCATTCTCCTGTTAAACGTTTCATCTTCAACTATAACTACAAGGTATCGACTCTCTATCTTGTTACTTTGGGTGCAGAACATGATGATCAGGAAAACTGAAGATACTTTGTTTGCACCTGAGAGACAAAAACAAGCTGTGACTCTCTAGCCATGAGGTAACCGCATGCTAGGTCATGTGATTGCCTATGCATAGCTGAATTATTTGTATCCTATCATAAAACTGAGTGAGTTTGCTGTTAATTCAGAAATAACCTGACTGTCATTGTTACCTTTTATCCAGTTCACGTCTCCAAACCATGGCAGGGAGACATGGTAGTTAGTCACATAAGGTCTTTTACCCATTTCTAGACAATTGTGAGGTGGGATGTTTGGCCTTGTGTGAGCCATGTGACCTAAGACCTCTATTTATTAATTGTTTAATTCTTAATACTGTGTCATCAGCCATTATTGTGGCTTTACAGACAACCCTTGAGTTATATGTTGTATTAAGTTTTTCATTCATGCCTAGTTATGCTATTGGACCATGTGATGTTGGCATGTAGAGTGCCAAAAGGGGGAGATGTCAGAGAAATGTATAATTATTGTGTTTAATAAAGTGTCTGGTATGTTACTCAGTCTGTGATTAAGCATTTCCGAGAGTCAAAAGTACCAAGTTCATGTGCTACGTGACTTGGACAAAGGCTGCATTCCAGACTGAGAGAAAGAAGTGTTTGTTCTATGTTACACATTTCATCTTCAACTATAACTACAAGGTATCTACTCTCTATCTTGTTACTTTTGAGTGTTACAACGTGATGGTTCGGAAAACTGAAGATCCATTGTTTGCACCTGTGGCTATATGCTGCGTTCACAGACCTCAGAAGTCGAAATTTTCCCAGTTGGAAGCTCCAACCTCCAACCTCAAACCGTTCCAGCTAAATGTAATCAAAAAAGCAAGAACACCAATAAATAACGGTAAAATTAATTAAACTTCGTAATAAATGCTAACTAAAGTAAAGTTAGATTACAGGACTGTTTGGTTGTGTTGTTTTACAATGATATTAATCACAGTGGGTATTAAACTTTGTACAGAGAAGTAATATTCTGAAATTATTTACACTTACGTATCAATGGCAAACAGTTATTATACAAAATAGATAGTTAACTTGGCGATATATTCTGACCTTTTTCTATCAATTTCACTCAAGAAAAAATACTTTATTCGCCTTTTAGCTGTTCATTTCCATTCACAAAGCTCGCTTCCACAGGCGCTGCCATATTGAGTGACGTCAAACTCGGTAAGTCGGGGTAGATAATTTTGGTCCGANCCACAGGCGCTGCCATATTGAGTGACGTCAAACTCGGTAAGTCGGGGTAGATAATTTTGGTCCGAGTTTCCCAGCCGGAGCTCCGATTTCAAGTGCCTTTTCCAACACATTTTTCCAAGTTGTAAAAATCTGAGTTCCAAGGTCTGTCGAACGCAGCAATAGACAAAAACAAGCTGTGACTTTATAGCTATGAGGTAACTGCATGCTGGGTCATGTGATCATCTATATCTATGCATAACTGAATTATCTCTATCCTACCATAAAACTGAATGTGATTTTGCTGTTACTTCAGAACCAACCAGACTGTATTTGGACTCTGTCTTTGTGCTGATTGTTGTTTCTCTGATGCCTATCATAATTAAAATAAGAGTTTTTGACTCACCTCTCTTTTGAGTCTCTGAATACAGAAATTCTTTGACATTTTAAATGAAATCATAATTTCCCTGACGACGCGTGAACACATTTCCCACATGGATGTAAACAAACCAAATGCTGAAATGGACAAAAAATAAGACAGAAGTATTTATACAAGCTGTTGCAACTTTTGAATGCGAAGAGAAACATTTGATATGTTGGGCAAACTTTTATCAGCAAGACTCTCCCATCAGGGTACGTGCTTTCATCGGCCGAATACGGTCCAGAAGCAGGTTGGAGTGGTTGGCTGTATCTGGAGCCTGTTATCACACATTAGCACATCTGTTTGGCATAAACACATCAGTATGTCTGACAGTGCTCATAGTGTTGATTGCTTATGCCATTCATGTTTGGATAAAGTAGGAGTGTCACATTTTAATATGCATGAGTTGGAATGCAAGGAAATTATAATTTATGTATTTAGATTGCAGTTAACCCTTGGACCCCAAGCACTTTCTGGGCGGTTTTTGCTCCTGTCACATATTTACTCACTGTGGCTCATTTTTCACTGTAGCTGCAAGTCCCACACCTCTATGGAAGCAGCACAATCATGGCTACATGTAGGAAGAACTCAGAAATGTCTTTTATACAGTATAACACAGTTATAATGTCATAAATCATAAAAACATTTTAAAAAGTAAGTTGAATTTCTTTGATAATTTATTTTAAATAATTGAAAAAAAATGTAATCTGTATATACAACATTTTTCCAAGTGCCCACAAGTGTTACCAATACTGGAAAAATAAAATTAAAAAAATTAAAAATAAAGGGACTATAGGCTTAGTGTGCCTTTGCAGTCAGTATTCAGCCAATGACTCGCTGAATTGTTGTCACGTGACTGTTAAAGAGCACAGAGGCGCTCCAGGCTTGCTAGTTGCAGCGAAAAACGCTGAATTTGTTGCTTTTTACAGAATTTGGATTGTACAAACGGTTTATTTTTAGTGAATTTTTAAATGAGGTATTTATAATAAAGTGATTTTGAGGAAGTATCACTATTTTAAGCTTAGATTTGGTTACATTTCCTTATGGAAGTATTAGGCGCACATGGTTAGTTCAAGGACCGTCGGAAATTTGAAAACCCGTCGATAATTTTGATTTTTAAAGTTTCTGGCTATGACAAATGGTGTAATTTTGGCGAATGTTTAAAGAAAACATGCCTTTCAAAACTGCCAGTGGGTAGATGGCAAGGCCTTTTTTTTAAACACCTCAATTGCATAGAGAAACATACCTATATTACTTTTCTAATACTTCTTTCTATTCATTCATCAAGGCTGCCTTGAAAATATATTAGTGTTTGTGAATTAGATAAGACATCTGATAATCTGTGACATATTGTAATCTGGAAAATATGTTTTCCACATGTATGTTTCTGTGACTGTGGAGGGCAGAAAGACTGAATGAACAGACCTGCATGTTTTATTAAAATTGACACAGATCACAGCACTGAATGAGAAACAGAGAAACCTTCCCCACTCTCATCTCTGGTTATCCATTTCCAAGCTTGTCCGGTAAGCTCATGTTCATCACTTCCCAAAACTTCTACTGGCACGTTGGTAGATGCATCACACCATTATTACACCNCTCATGTTCATCACTTCCCAAAACTTCTACTGGCACGTTGGTAGATGCATCACACCATTATTACACCACTGACGCATCGACACTGTGCTGACATGACGATGTCCCCAGGTACACCGGAACTCAAGTACATCATTATGAGGTGCATAGAGCTTACTGGTGTCTCTATGTTTGAATTCAATATTATGCTGCCTCATGAGTTCAGCATCCACAGTGCAGGGTTCTGAAAGAGATAACAGACCAAAACATTGTATTAATGGAAGGAAGGACAGTAAAACACACTGCATACATAACCTCCTGCACATCATTATAGTGGCTACCTGCAGTGAAAAATGCCTGTTAATTATGACATANTACATAACCTCCTGCACATCATTATAGTGGCTACCTGCAGTGAAAAATGCCTGTTAATTATGACATACAGTTTTATGACAATTGTGTTAAAGGACAATACCAGTGATTTTGCATGTTTAAGCCCAATAGGTATGTCCTGCATACAAGTTACATTACTGCTGACAATTTTCCGAAACATATCACTGGAGTGGTAAATATTAGAATTATTTTTCCTACTTCCTATACTATACTGTACTATACTTCTGCTTGTAATGACCCTGTGAAGCTAGCCACAATCAAAAATTGTCTTATTGCAGTAAAAGAATGGATGTTGCAAAATTATTTGCAACTTAATTGTGACAAAACAGAGATCCTTTTCCTTCTCAGATATTGATAGTCACTGTTCTTGTAATCAAATTGGCCATCTTTCCAAAAATGTCAAACCCTATGTAAAAAAAAAACTGGGAATAGAGTTTGATTCTAACCTCAATTCTAAAGCCTATGTGAGTTGTAACTTACTGAGGCATCTCATTTCTCCAACCCATTCACCATTACGGCACGTTTTGTGAGACGGACCCTCCAGGACGTAATCACGCTGACAGACGTATTCAACCCGATCGTTGTGGTTGTTCCGGAATTTGATGCTGGTCTTGGTGTCTCCGTCTGGGAGGTCTGGTGGTTTTCCACAGCCCAAAGGCTCTGAAAAAATATGAATAATGAGAGGAAAAATAAATATAGTGACAGTTCTGAAATATTCGTCAATAGAGTCAGATATTTTGGGTTAGGGTTGTTAAAATACTTATTAAAATATACAAGCAATAGCACCAGTGGATGATCATCATAGGACAATCAAAATCCAAATTAAGTAAAAACTTTTAGTTTTTGCTTCTAATTTATGTATGTATATTGTATATGTTTGACATCTGTGACATGACATATATGTTTAATTTGACATCAAACCTTTAATCATTTGCATTTCTTTGACCATGTAAAGTTTTGCTAAATTCACATACATGATTAAAAGGTTGATCTTAATTAAAGAAAATCTGAGTGTTAAACTGATCTGTATTCAGTTTGAGTGATAGGCAAATTGTTCTGGAAAATCCCCTAATTTTTCAAATTTTTGGAAAAATACACAAAAACTAAACTATGGTTTTATATATTGGAAAATGGTTGGCAGTGATGTAACATATTTGTGAGTCATATTTATTGGGCTCAGTGGAAAAACTTTCAGGACAAATTCACAACATAAACAAGTTGCTCCACAGCTTCTGTGGTTTCAACATCTTGTAAAACGGTAAACAAGGCAAAAGTGCGGCCTTTGAGATCCCAGTGCATTGTGGGTAATCATCACACAAAATGATTGTGCATCCAGATATTGATCAGGATCTAGAGGGGATTAAAATATGTGCTTGGTCATTTATGGCATCGCTGTACATACACTAATAAGGCTAGAAACACCAAATGTGTAGCAAAGATAAAGCTGATTCAACAGTATAAAATGGTTTTGACATAGTTTCAACATTTATGGATACAGATCCAGAAGAAACTGATTCCTCTAATTTGGCTATACAATGAATTTACAAGATAAATCTTTTTTACAAATCTGATTTTGTGGTAATAGTAGTAAAGTCGGACTTCATATTGGCACAAAGATAAAATCAGAGGGTTGCTGGCCTAAGTGACCTCTAACAAGAAGATTACATTTTCATGCCTGTTTTTTTTTTTTTTTTTTTTNTTTTTTTTTTTTTTTTTTTCCTCAGGATTACTGTTCTCAAACGTTATGAAAACATTTTTCTAAAAGGGTGAGGCATTGCCGAGGGAAGAACTCTTTACTTTTAGGTGCCAGTCCAAATCCAGGGGCAGATCCAGGAATTTAAATTTTTTAGAATATTTTTTAGAATTGTGACATACAGTATTTTTCCATATTTTGTCAATTTCTTCAAAAGTAGTTCCAATGTTCCAATGTAAAAAAAATAAAAATAAAATAAATAAATAAATAATAATAATAATATATGAAATGTAACTCACAGTTAACGTGGCCCTGGATTGACTGTGTGTGATCGCTTAAAAAATGTAGCGCTAGAACAAGTCAGTTTTTTTTTCTAGGCTTGCTTGGCCTTGGTGGAAGGATGGACTATGATTACATGCTAGCTGTCAATGTTTTCTCTTTGGTTAGCTTGCTTGTGTTGTAATATACCTCACAAGCATGTTACTTTGGATAAAACGATTCCATATGACTAAATGTAAATGTAAATTACCTCCACATGTTGGAAAGGGATCACTCCATTCTCCGTTTGCTAAACATTCAACCTCTGCCTTCCCTTGAACAAATTTTCCAGCTGGGCAAGAAAATATTATCTTGGATCCTGGTGGTTGTAGTTTTCTTATCAGGGCAGGGTTGATCAAAAATCCAGATGTAAGTGGCAATCTGCATCCCTCTGTTTTGAGGAAGAGAATACATGTAGTAAAGTGTTTCATATGAGTCGTGGCACATTGGAACTTAGTTTTGACTGTTGTCTTTCTATACAGTTCATGACATGTAAGATAAAAAATTGCATGAATCTTCACTTGTCCCTGTATTGTATGTATACTCTACATATGATTAAGATGTAGGGCGTGTATGAAAAAAAATCCATTTAAAGCCAAAAAGATGAGTGAAGTTATTTTAAAGGAGCATAGCAGCGATTTTGCATTTTTGAGCCCAATAAATACAACCTGCATACAAGTTACATTACTGCCAGTCATTTTTCAAAACACTACTGGAGTTGTAAATATTAGAATTCTTTTTCCTTCCAACTGTTTCAATCATTCAGTATGCTATTAATATCATCTTTTGTATAGACTTGAAACGTGCTTAAGATAAGTAATCCATCACAGTGAACCAAATATCATTCTTATAAATGATTTAATTTAAAGAGTCTAACACAGAACTGCACAGAAGAAAATGTCTCTGCTAGGTTATATAATCCCAGTATATCACCTGAATATTTGAGTTTGAGCAGATTTGGCAAAAATAACAGGTAAACTAAAATACAGTTTTATTTTTTTGAAAAAAGTTTGGCAGTAACATAACATGTATGCAGGTAGTATTCATTGAGCTTTAAAAATGACATCTCTGATATGGTCCTTTAGAAGGACCATACCACCCATTTTGTATGTTTGAGCCGAATATATTCAATTTTCATACATGTAACATTACTGACAATCATTTCCCAAAGCATACTACTGGAAATGTCAGTAACGTAACATGTATGAAAATTTAATATATTAGGCTCAAACATGTAAAATGGGTGGTATGTCCTTTAAAAGGGATGTCCCTCCATTCTAACCCTTGTTGTATCACAGGATGAGAAGAAACAATTCTGTTTTACTTTAAAAAACATACTTTTACAAACTGGAAATGGTTTATTCCACTGCCCACTTTGTAAACATTCCACTTCTTCAGACCCTTCCAGCAAAAAACCCTGATCACACCCAAACCGCAGTTTATGTCCAATCTTCATCGTTTCATTTGCTGATGGTAATCCATTTATATTTATATGAATGCCCACCGCCTCAGCTTTACAAGTGATGTCTGAAAAATATAACAGATGGTTGTCATGGAAATGAAAGGATTGCATCAGTGATTTGATATCTAATATTTTGGTCTTCCAGATTTTACCTTCACACGAGGGAAATGGACTGCTCCACTCTCCGTCTTTACCACATATCAGCAGTGAAGTGCCGTTCAGACGTTTCCCAGGCTCATCACAGCTGAAGGTGAGGAAGCGGTCAGGGAGTATAGGATCGTCATTTTCTGGCAGACCTGTTACTGTGACCCCTGACTCTGCAGGCGGCAGTTCACAGCTCGAAGCTGAATTAACACAAACAGTCATCCAGTGTGATGAAACTGTAATTCAATGAACACCAGGCAAGATTTTCCACATACAAATTCACCAATTTTAATAGCCAAAATCATACGATGGACTATTAGGGCCACATCAGAGAAAAAAAATAAAAGGAGGAGGATATATATATTTTTTTTTTTTGCTTTCGAGAAAAAAAGTTGAAATTTCGAGATTAAAGTTGAAATTCCGAGAATAAAGTCGAAATTTCGAGAATAAAGTTGAAGTATAATTTTGAGAAAAAAGTTGAAATTTCGAGATTAAAGTTGAAATTTCGAGAATAAAGTTGAAATTTTGAGAATAAAGTTGAAATGCGTTTGGACCTCTGTTGAGGTAATGCCTGAGTTCCACACCTACAGGATCAATCAATTTGATAAGTTGTCTTATTGTGTCTTGTAATACAACATGTTCTCTTTGTATTGATCGCAGGTCTAGCCATCGATACCCTCACATCTGTCCATTTCCAGCCATTTTGGTCTGCAGGAATGCGGCCACTTCCTCCAAGTTTGTATGGTTTTTCCTCCTGAACAGACGCAATCTTTGGCACAATCGCTTTAAAGTCCTGATACTTATTACCAAACTGTGTTTATGTGCTAAAAGAGATAGAATTTCCTTGTTACTAAAGCTGATTCTGAAGTACAACTGCACAAGTTCATCTACACAAGGCATCTTATAGAATCATAGCCTAAATGCAAAGCAGTTTGATTTAGCTATATCAAAATTTCGACTTTATTCTCGAAATATCATCTTTATTCTCGAAATTTCGACTATTTTCTCGAAATTATACTTCAACTTTATTCTCGAAATTTCAACTTTTTTCTCGAAAGCAAAATAAAAAAAATCCTCCTTTTATTTATTTATTTTTTTCTCTGATGTGGCCCTAATACTCTGTCGTAAAATCATAAAGTAAGATTGCATGAAAAAAAAAGACTATCTGAAGCTGTGAATATTCATCTCATTTGCTTAAATTAAATTCTGGTGCCATGTCAAAGCATCACAAACTTCACTAATGTATTATTATAATCATTTTTTTTGAGGTAGTAAACACTATAAAAGAGCTGATGATGATCTGTGTTTGTGTGTGTGTACTCACACATGCATGCACCCTTGCGCTCTTTAAATGGGGGGGGGGGGGNGGGGGGGGGGGGGTAAAAAGTAAACAGAAATATGTAGTGATCATGGAATTTCCTTTATAAAATTGGAGAAGTTTGATTGTATTAGCTGGCCTGCATAGAGGCTCTTTGTAGAAAATGGAGGGTTATATCAGCCAATCAGATTCAGCTTGTCACAGCTAATGACAGGAATCTACAGTTTGATTAACAGTTTACTGTCAGTAATTTCCCACAGTCACAGCTGTGAACAAGAGAAAACAGTGAGTCTTTTTTTCTCTGAATGACGCTCCAGCTTTGCTGTTAGAAATTTTGGACCTCTTGAAAAGACCCCCCAAAAAAGCTTTGACACAACAACACAGACATCATGTTTCCTGACTCATTCACGGTTCTCATGGCTTCCCTGCTTTCAACTCAAGAATCAGACATTTAGCTAGCTGACAGGATTTCCACACTAGTCTCTTTCCATGCCAATAAGGACCTCTGCAGTTTCCCAGAGCAGTTTTAGAGCTGACTTTGACTGACAAAACTTACGTTCACATACTGGCATGTGATGGGTCCAGCCATCCAACACACATGTCCTGGTGTCTTGTTTGCTCACCATCTGATACCTGCAAGAAACACAGATCAATCTTTCTTTTCACATTTTAAGAAAACACCTGATGGTAATGTCATCAATAAGAGGAATTGCTCGGGTTTCTACATCCACATACCCTTCATCACAAAAATATTTGACAGTTGCTCCAAACACAAAGTCTTCACCATGGATAATTTGGTAATAGCCATTTGGAGTGTTATCAGGAAGTCCACATGGCTTTACTGAAGAAAAATAAAATACAGTAAAATTACTTATTTACAAACAAGTGTAAATATGGATTTCAACTTGTTTCCTGTCAGATTTTGAGCCGATGAAAATGCTGGGAAATGTTGTGTAGCATCACTGTGATAGAATTTTGGTTATTTTAGGAATTTGTGCATTATTCATATATTTGCAAATTAAAGTAAACTGCTTATAATCATCACCTTTCTTTCATTTTGAACTAGCCTCTGTATATTACGAGTCCATAATCCACCCACAATAAAGTTATCCTATACAGAAAATTGAAAACAACAATAATGCCTTTTTCAAAATAGATAATCAACATGATCTACAAGAGTAGCATTCAAAGTTTGGAATCAACCAGAAATTTTCATGTTTTTGATAGAAATTTACACTTTTTTTTTCACTAGTGCTGGAGTTGTCTTTTCACTGCTGCAGATGACACTGGTATTTGGTGTGTACTATTTAAGGAAGCAGCCAACTGAGGACCTGTAAGGCGTCAGGTTCTAAATCTAGACTGATGTACTTCTCTTTAGCAGTTTTGCATCTAGGCCTTCCACTTCATTTCCTGTCCTGATTAGATCTAATTTGCCCTTTATTCTAAAGACGGCGGTGGACACCTTTGTTTGGAAACTTCAGTTTCTTGACAATCTGACAATGGACTAACACTCATTTCATAAAAGAACAATAGACTGACATTTTTATTGAGAAAGCTGTTTTGTTTTGGTCATTTGAGAATGTAGAATTTAAGTTTAGAAATGCCAATACCTTGGCATTTCTAAACATGTAAAGACCCATGTAAAGACAGTTTACATGGGTATAATACGTTTCAGGTGTGCTAACACAATTACAAAGGTGTCTCTAATAGCCAATTAGCATTTAAACTTGATCAATTAAGGATGAGCTAAAAGAGTTTATCTTTTGGACAATAGAATAATGGTTACTGAAAATGGTGATTTTCATTTTTATGTGAATAATTAATTACCAATTGGTAATTAATTATTCCAAAACTAAATATCTTGGCTATATATTTAAATCAATTTAATGCCACATTAATAAACAAAAGAATAAATTTCAATATTAAACATGAACATTTCTGGATGATTCCAAACCTTAGTGTATATCTTACAGCAGTGATTCCCAAACTTAAGAATGTCCAATTGGAAATTTGAAAATCTTCTGTGGCCTACCCAGACTTTTAACCACAACTTTGATCAACACAGGACACTAAGATGAAATATTTTCCTATATATTTTTATTATATGCTTTATTTCATAAACAAAACAGGGTACACTAAAATGACTGTCTATAAATTTTTTTTGCAGTGTTTCAGCAGAAATTTATTATTTTTTTTAATAAAAATATCCCTGTAGTTCATTATAACAACAAATATTTATATTTATTTATATTACGGTAATTAGTATGCATTTTACAAAGTTTGTTTCCATCAGTCTGTTAGCATTATGTCATTGCTACTCCCTCTTTTAAATGTAAATATTTAATCATAAATATTTTATGGCAATTTCAAATTTGATTACAAAATTGAAAATGAAAAACTGGTCATTTATTTACTGTAAAAGACCTGCAGTTCCTTCATCGCCCACCAGGGGGCCGCAGCCCACACTTTGGGAATCACTGTCAGAGAAAACAAGTTAGTAGCAAAGAAAAGCTGTATAACTCACAGTAGCATGTTCCACGGCGGCGTCCCAGCCAGCCTCCATTTGTACATTCATATTTGATGGCTGGACCAGATATGTAGCCCGTTTCACATGTGAAATATATAACATCTCCTTGTTCATACTCGCTTTTTTTGGACTCTTCAGAAATATGAGCATGAGGAACATCTGGAAGCTCCGAACAAACTAACAAACAACAACATGGAGAAGAATCACATGAAGACACATATACTACCAGAGTCATCTAGTATTAAAAAAAACAAAAAAACAACAGTACTTCAGAGACCTAAATGTGTCCTTACCATTCTGTGATAGAGAAACATCCACATTCCACCACATATGAAGAAACAGAAAGATTAGAGACAATTGCATTTTGACGAGAAGTTGTGCGCTCGTACTCCTGCTTTCTGAGCAGAATGACTGTTTATACCAGTCCTTAGCGAGCTCTGAGGGTCATAACATGGACAGCCCAGCAGGATTGCACAAGCCTGTATGAACAACACACAAGTCACAACACACCAGCACCTACTTTTTACATGTACAGTACTAGCATTTGGAAAGTGTGGACTCACCCATGTTTCATGTTTTTGATAGAAATTTCTGTTATTCACTAGGTTGGCATTAAATTGATTGGTGTTAATACGGTTGCAAATAGCTATTACTGCTGGAAATTACGTTATTTCAAAAATGGCCAGCTGAGTGGCAGCAATGCAGTGCTGTGAGATGCAGATCTGCAGTCGCAAAGTGCCAGTGAAAAAGCAAATGATGTTAGCTGCAACATTTTCCAGAGTCATGGCGTATGTATGGTGGGAATATTGTAACATGCCAGAGCATCAAGCCACAGGCAGCAGACAGGCTGGTGTTCCTCACAAGAAACCTATACATTTCTGTAAAAAGCTTTTATTTTGTAAGGTTTTTTTTAGAAAGCCCGACAATTTTATTTAAAAGTACCATTATTTGTTTTTATTATTTTAATATTTTAATAAAGAAAACACTCATTTGAATTATGTTTTTTTTAATTAGTTAGTTTAGAGAAAAAACAAGAAAAATCGAGATTAAAGTTGAGAATCATCCATAAGTGTGAAATAAATTAAGATTTTATTTTTAGGCCATATCGCCCAGCCCTAGTGTGCAGTGTTGCTTCAGCAGTAGTTGAAGCAGATCAGTTGGTTTTTCAAAGGTTTCAAAATAGAGCCTTAAATAAAAATATGAATTGTTTTTGTAAAATGTCTCCTTTAAAGAACAAAAACTTTGAACATTATTTTAATCTCACCGCTTTGTGAAGTTTCCACAGACATAATCACGTCAATCACAATCCTGTGTTGGTTTACATTAATCATGAATATATGAAACACGATTAAACTGTACATAAGAATATATCTAATAAAGACCCAGTGTCTTATGTGATGCGGGTTGAATGTTTTACTGTGCTTGATACAACAGTGCAAAGTCCCCTGTAAAAATGAGTCAGTGGAACATTCAGCCAATGGATCACTCAGGTACGCGGTACTGGTTGTATTGACAGAGAGTTTATTTAAACTAGATGAGCCATTCTTCAAAACATACAAAATGAACTACACTGTGCAGGAAATTACATAATTCCTTCAGAATGTGCCACCGAAATGCACAATGCGGGTCTATTTAACTTGAGTCATAAACAGACACTTTTAAAATCATAAACAGACACAGATACTATATTTATGAAGGAAAAAATATACTATTACTTGTGTTACATTTGGTCGCACTCTTTGCGTTACTTTTGATTTCACCGTTTGAATTCAGTCACGTTCAGTTTTTCTCTCTCTGTCAGACACTACACTATCTACTTCAGCTCCAAAGCAGCCACGCCCCCACCCTCCGTTTCCATGGTTTCACCTGGAGCAGAACAATCATGGCGGAATCAACAGCGGGAGGTCTAGAAGAGGCACATCCCTGGCCACACATTCAAACAGTTTTCTTTTTAGCCTACCAAAACCAGCAGCTACATAATGCACTGCGTCTTTGTTTCACGAAAAATGTGACATTTCAGCTTCTAAGAATCAACATGGAACTTTAGGAAATGTGGCGATAAGCTGCAATGTTAGCTACTTAACTAGCTGCTGCTGCTAATGCTAACTCAAGTTTTCCTGTTCTATTGTGAGTAAATTCATGAAGCTAACCTAGCTAACTGTCTTGGGGCCAGAATTATCATGAATTGTTATGTGGTAAATATTTGATTTATTACTGTCTACTGTTTCTTTATATGATATGATTTGGATTGTATTAGAAGGTACATATGGCTACTTTGCTTTTTTTGTTTTTCCTCAGATGAGCACTTCATAGTTTGATTATTCAAAAGAATCATATTGAACAAAGTTATTCACCACTCAAGTAATCTTTTTAATAGTTTCTTGCTCTCACTCAAGTACTTACTGTATTTTGGTGACTACTCTTACTTATACTTGAGTTACTATTATCATAAAGTAACGGCAGTTTTACTTAAGTACAGTTTCTGGCTACTCTACCCACCTCTGTTGATTTCAATACTAAGCTCCTGTGGGTTTTTCTTCTTCTTCTTTTTCTTTTCATCTGTCTGCATTTATAGTTGTGGTACATGTCATGATCTGCAAAAACTGTTCTGAATATATATGCAGTTTGATCTTGCATCAGACATAGCATAATGTGAGTGAGTGTGTAACCTTCACCTGCCCTCCTTAACTAACCTATCATGTTTTATTTATAACTAATAATTTCTATCAAGGAGGGCTGAACATTTCTAAGCAGAAAATGCAAAGGAAACCCAACAGGAACCGCTGATCTTCATTTGGGTTAATTAAAATCTCAGGTGAATGCCAATTAAGCTCTGAACATGATTTATACGAGTTTATATGTGATTTTTAACTCTGGACACAGCTACATCCTTAGTTAAAATGCTACCAGGGTTCTGTTTTTTTTTTTTTTTTTTTTTNAATTTTGTTGGTTGCTAGATTATGAGTGGTGAAAAGTATCGTGATGTCTTGATCGCAGGCTTTAGATCACAAAAAACAGCAATACAAAGGCTCACTGCAGCAAAAATCTCAATTTTGAAATGAAAACATGTCAATTCTATGTAGAAATTATAGTTTTATTTACTCTGAATTGCCAGAAACTGCAGACAAACATTTCACGTAGACACCCTCTCCCTCCGACTCATCTAATTAACCCTTAAAAAGATGCACGTGCTCATTTCCCAGATAGAACTGAATTTAACTTTGTCTGACTGCTTAAACTGTTTAATTTAATTGTAATTATTATTTAATTTAAATTGTCATATTTGCTTGTGTAACAATATACTGTTCTTCTCTATGACTGCCAAACTGCTTTTTGTAGCTATACAGCTGGTTTTGGTTAATACTAATGAAGATTACAGATTATTTGGGGGATTGTGGCTGTTTGAAACTTTAGTATTCCTTATAATAATTCCTAATATAAGATTTGACTCATTAATGGTTAGTTTTAATGATTTTTTGCTGTCTGTGTGGATTTCTCTGCTTCAAGCTGTAAAGCCCCAGTGTGTAAGAACTAAAAATTTTCTTGTCTAAAAATAGACAAGAAAACAGCTTTTACAATGTTCTCCCATTTTATTCTGCATGCCAAAGTTTATGACACAAATACATGGAAAAACTGTAGTTTTATTTCTCAGGATGATGACTAAACAACTCAAGGAGAAAGAAAACAGAAAAGGCCTTTTCTTGATTTGTTATGGTGGCATTTCTTTGGAACTTTTAATATCAGCATCACTTTCTGGAATGGGAGCTGCGGGCAAAAAATAATCAGAATTACTGTATATCTCAGGACATAACGTTTACTTCCGTCATCTTAATGAATACCTGCATGGTAGCTAATTTAACCCTTTGGAGTCTAAAGTCAGTGTATAAAACAGGACAACAAATTTTGGGTTGTGAAAACTGCACAATTTATTTATGTATTATTTATTAAGCATTTATATTTTGCCATTTTTAGGCCTTATTTGTTGTTGAAGGGTGTGTATGTGTGTGTGAATATATTAGGCTCAAATATGCAAAATGGCCAGTATGGTCCATAATTTTTAAAAAAAGTTTTGATTCAGTACATTTTTTCAATTGAATTGAATTGAATTGAATTGAAGGGTGTGTATGTGTGTGTACAGGATTCAATAAAAAATGGATCACATGACAAAGTATGGAATAATTTTTTTGAATTAAAAAAAATCTAGATTCTTTCTGTTTTATTGTAATTTTTTTAGAATTTGGCAGAATAATTTTTTTAAATTTCTTTTTTAGACAAAAAATGTACTGAATCAAATATTTTCTACAAATTTATGGAATATGAAATGAATACCCTTCTAGAATGAAATGTGGAACAATTTTACAGAATCACGTTATCATTTTCTTGATTAGCTATGACTTCAGAGGGTTAAAGGACCATACCGGCCATTTTGCACATTTGAGCCTAATATATTCAATTTTCATACACGTAAGGTTACTGACAATCATTTTCCAAAGCATACTACTGGAACGGTGAATTAAAAATGTTTTTCCTACCTTCCAGACTACCATTGGTTTCAGTTCATCCTGGTATGCTATTAAAATCAACTTGTTATACTTGAAACGTTGTTGGAATAGGTAATCCATCATCGCCAACAAGATGTGTGTTCAGGGTTTCTTTCCTGAATTTTCATGAATTTTGTGTTTAAGCGCAATAAAACATGGAGAATGTGTGTCTCCACTGGGAAATATAGTCCCAAAAGGACTACATTTATCGAAAAATTTAAATGACCACGACTTCACAAGGCTGCTTGACTATTAGCAGGTGAAACATCAATTTTTAAGGTGGGTGTATCGCTTGAATATTTGATTTAGAAAGATTAAGAGGTTTTGCAAAATATCAGGAAAGCTGAAACACGGTTTTATCCTTAGGGAAATGATTGTCAGTAACATAACATATATGAAAATTTAATATATTAGGCTCAAACACGCAAAATGTGGTATGATCCTTTTATTCAGATGTCATCTCCCTTTAAAATTTTAAGGTAAGTATACATATTATACCTCGTGAGGTGACAGTAATGTAAATGTAAATGTAAATTACCTTCACATGTTGGAAAGGGATCACTCCATTTTCCATTTGCTAAACATTCAACCTCTGCCTTCCTTTGAATAACTTTTCCAGCTGGGCAAGAAAATGTTATCTTGAATCCTTGTGGTTGTAGTTTTCTGGTTGTCAGAGCAGGGTTGAGCAAATTAGCACCAGGTATAAGTGGCAGTTTGCATCCCTCTGTTTTGAGGAAGAGAATACATTTAGTAAAGTGTTTCTTATGAGTCGTGGCACATTGGAATTTAATGTAGTTTTGATTGATTTCTTTCTATACAGCTCATGCTATCATAAGATCAATAATTGCATGAAAATTCACTTGTCCCTGAATTGTATGTATACATGCCCTACAAGATGTAGGGCATGTATTTAAAAAAAAAAAATAAAAAAATCATTTAAAGCCAAAAAGATGAGTGAAGTTGTTTTAAATACAAATTACATTACTGCCAATCATTTTTCAAAACATTCTATTGGACTGGGAAATATTAGAATTGTTTTTCCTTCCAGACTATTTCAATCATTCAGTAAGCTGTTAAAATTAACCTGTAGAGACTTGAAATGTGCTTGATATGATGATGATGATAAAGATTTTGTAGTACATTTGGCAAAATAACAGGTAAACTAAAATACAGCTTTATGTTTTTGGAAAATGTTTGGCAGTAACATAACATGTATGCAAGTAATATTCATTGACCTTTAAAAATGAAACATCTCCAGTAAAGGACCATACCATCCATTTTGCATGTTTGAGCCTAATATGTTCAATTTTCATACACATAACGTTACTGACAATCATTTCCCAAAGCATACTACTGGAACGGCGAATTAAAATGTTTTTCCTACGTTCCAGACTGCCATTAGTTTCAGGTCTTTCTGGTACGCTATTAAAACCAACTTGATACTTGAAACGTTCTTGGGCTAGGTAATCCATCATCATGAACAAGACGTGTATTCAGGGATTTTGTTTTTAGAAGTTACATAATTTTAGCATTTAAGCATAATAAAAAGTGTGGAGTGAATGTATGCTTCCACTGGGGAATATAGTCCCAAAAGAAGACCTGCATTTATGGAAAAATTTACACGACCATGACTTCATAAGGCTGCTTAACTATTAGAAGGAGAAACATCAATTTTTAAGGTGGGTGTGTATTGCTTGAATATTTGATTTTGAAAGACTAAGAGATTTTGGAAAATATCTGGAGGAAATGGTTGTCAGTAACTTACATGTATGAAAATTGAATATATTAGGCTCCAACATGCAAAATGGATGGTATGGTCCTTTAAATATTCTTTAATTTTACAATGTNATATATTAGGCTCCAACATGCAAAATGGATGGTATGGTCCTTTAAATATTCTTTAATTTTACAATGTAAGTATACTGACTAGAAGAAATAAAGAAACCACACAATACTGCTATCTCCAGATGTTATATTTGTAAATAGACTGCACTGTGAGAGAATTGTGAAACAAAATTTACAATTTCAAATTTGTCATCTTGAAAAAATGGGAGTAGATACTGTCCCAGCTAAATAAAACGTTGGTCAGCTTTGTTGTATTTAAACTCTGCCTCCTTTGACACTAATCTTTACCTTCACATTTTATTGGTTGACTCCATGTGCCCTCAACACATGTAGCATTGCCTCCGCTTTCATTGATGCACTGATATTGCAGAACGTCCCCATTTGCATATCTGTCTTTATCCAACAGGAAGGTCATTGTCTGTGTCCCATCCATTGGTTTATAACAATACTCTGAAGAAATAGTTAACATACAATATAAGAAAGTTATATCCTCTGAGACAATGCAGTGGTATGCGTCACTTGTAGCATTAAAGGCTCATCGGGAATTTTACTGACAAAAAATTTTTTTAATTTTACTGACATAAAAATAATGGACCAGTTTGAGTTACAGATGGAGAATCTGCATTTTTGTGCATTTTTCTTTCACTATTCACGCGAGAACAACTGCATAAAAGCTCCAGTGTTGAACATTCAGAGGTGAAAAGGCAGCACACACACAGATCTTCTGGTCAAAGTTGACACTTCTCAATGTCACCAATTTATTTTGGCCGTGTCAAACAAACATGCTAACGTTTCGGCCTGGTGGCCTTCCGTTTCGGCCTGAAGGCCTTCAGTGCTCTGATGAAGGCCAAAATGTTAGCATGTTTGTTTGACATGGCCAAAATAAATTGGTGAAACTGAGAAGTGTCAACTTTGACCAGAAGATCTGTGTGTGTGTGCTGCTTTTTCACCTCTGAGTGTTCAANGACACGGCCAAAATAAATTGGTGACATTGAGAAGTGTCAACTTTGACCAGAAGATCTGTGTGTGTGTGCTGCTTTTTCACCTCTGAGTGTTCAACATTGGAACTTGATGAACTTTGGTTTACCACCACAAACAACTGCTGGGAAGGTGCATCCTCTCACCCACCTAACCATAACTGTATAAAAGCTTTTGTGGTTGCAGAAAACGGAAAATAAAGTTGTAAATAACGTGTGAAATGTTTTTGAATAATATTATTATCACATACGTGTACATGTCAGGTTAGTCATTTCCCATGTCCCATATTTGCACCTAATGCTGTATTCTCCCTCCATCACATGTTGATCACGGCACTGATAAGTCACTACAGAGTTCGACAAGTATTCCTTCTGATATGGAGTCGTGATGATGGTGTTCTTAACTTTAAGTGGGGGTTTGCAGAGGTTGGCAGTAGCTGCAATAGAGAAAACATATATAATATATAATGTTACATCCAGTAAAATAACGAACAACTAGGAAAATAAAATAGAGGATGACTCACGTGTGCAGATCATTTCGAGTGATTTCCCATTCAAATTCCATTTTCCGTCCTGGCAACGCATATAGTAGAGATTAGTATGGTATCCTTCCTTGCAGTGTATGTGGATGAATTGACCTTCCGTATAGCCGTGACTTATAGGGTTCACTTCTGCATTCAGAATTTCAGGAATTTCTCCACATTTCTTTTCATCTAGCATGGATATGATTACAATGATTTAGGTTAAAATACAGTATTTTAGCAAACAAACAAGAGAGATTAAGAGATTAGCAATAAATGACCAAAACTCAATCTTTTCAAAATATATATTTTTTTTTTTGCCAGTATAATTATAAATCAGCAACAGATATTGTATATCAATGCATAGTTTTATAATGTATATGAAGGTTGTCAGTCCAGTCATATATCT
The DNA here is from genome assembly GCA_014773175.1 of Lucifuga dentata. Lineage (NCBI taxonomy): Eukaryota > Metazoa > Chordata > Actinopteri > Ophidiiformes > Bythitidae > Lucifuga > Lucifuga dentata. The sequence goes on from VXCM01006000.1 coordinate 33,761, forward strand.
ATATAATATCGAGCAGCAGTAGTTAAAGGCTGCATCTTTAGGACTAAATCAGATTTATAAGACTGATTATTCACAGTCTGAAGTAGCCAGCCAGTTTAAATTGACTTTTTATGATCGTAGAAACATTTCCCCCATTTAACATACCTGAAATTCTATTTTTAAAATATGCTTCGGCTACGACAGGCTGTGCTCGTTCTCAACGTGTCACAGGTTTTGAGCGTAACTCCAAATGTGCACTAATAGTTGTGTTGCTGTTGTGCATTCTCCAATAATCCTCAGCAGTCGTGTCAGGTGTATGACAGTTATTATATGTGTATGATAATGTAGGCCTTTGTACAATCAATTATTCTAAAAACCCTCAAATGCATGATAATTTTTGCATCATTGTTTCATGTCATGGTAACACTGCAAATGTATCACAAAAACCTGAACAGCTCATGTCATTCAACGGAGCCTATGTAGGCATAATACATAGGCTACGTGTAGGCAGTTATGTAGGCATAATAACTGCAGATCTGTAATTGGAGCTGGTTGGAGTCAATTTGGTAAACCGCAGCACAGATTCATATACTTTGGTTTTCAGCATCTTTATACTGAACACATTTGTGGATGAAGCCTTTGAATTATCTGTCATCCTGCATAATCCTACATAAGAATAACTTTATTCTGCTCACCGCCTGAATTGTTAAAGCCAAACATTTTCTAATTTTGGATAAAATACTGATCTTAGCACTGTTTGTATCAATTTTATCATCTTTTAGCATGCAAAGTGAAGCGATGATAGCTCATCGCTTCACTTTGCACATCATAGCATATTAAAACTATGAGGGATCATATCGTCCAGATCTAGTAGTTAAGTAAAACTGTACACTAGCCTGTAGGACAAATAAAGTTTCATTACCAATGCATGGTACAAATTCAGACCACTGACTCCCATCACAGCTGGCTTCCTTCCACCAGCCTTTGGTGAAAAACTTAAAACCTTCATTGCAGGAGTAGTACAGCTTCCTTTTGTATGGGCCAACTGCGAATCCATTCGGAATTTGAGGTTTTGAACATCCTGTAAAAAAAAAAAAAAAAAAAAAAAAAAAAATATATATATGTATATATATATATATATACACAAAAGACATTACATTTAAATAGCAACAATTAAAACAAATTAAAAATACAATTTTATAACAACAGAGAAAATGTTTAAGACCATACCAGTGATTTTACATGTTTGAGTCCATTAAATACAGCCCACATACACCGTAAAGTTACAACCATTTTCCAAAACATAAAATCAGTTTTTATTTTGTTTTCCCAAATCCCCTAATCTTTCAAAATCATATGTTCAGGTGATTCACCCACCTTCAAATTCAATGTTTCACCCACTAACACGTATGCACAGATATGCAAAAAGTACAAACTACTACCTTCCACATCTTTGTCTATTTTAATAATTTTAATTTCTAACTGTAAATTCATCATAAATAACACAAAATGAACATAGAGCTCTGACCACACAGGGAATTCCACTTTAAAATGTATATGTAGTCTACTGGATGCTCTCACCTGCACAGCTTTGAATCCCAGTCCAACCAGTTTGGCCACAGGTAATAGTAAAACGTTTTTCAACATCAGTGGTGCAGGCATAATGGACTCTTTCAGTGTATCTGTATGCCTTCTTGTCATTGCGTGTAATGTATGCATTGTCGATCTCAAATCTTTTACATGGTAGTTCTGAAAGAAATGAAATCAAATTGTGAAGAACTTTACCAACATTAAGTGCTATTAGTGCTATTATTAGTGACTACAGTGTTTCCATGATAACCACTGGGATTATTGTGAAGTAGCAACAGGAAGTAGTGCTAACTCCATGTACCAAAAAAAAAAAAAAAAAAAAGCATGCAGGTTCCAGCAACCATTTTCCATTTTTGTCCAGCAAGCTTACACAAGTACCAATAATATTCTTTCACAGTGGTTCACTAATTGCCACAGTCCTGGGAAACACAAAGAAGGAATATTGCACAGCTTTGGATGTTAGGTTCGTTTTTGGAAATAACTTTTTGCAAAGATCAAGGATTTCGGATTTTCTCCCCGGTTTTTGACGGTGTATTTTGCATTTTCTTACCTGTACAAACTGGACTCCCACTCCAGCCACCGTTCCAACAGGTAAGTATGAACTGTCCGACATAACCTTCTTTGCAGACATACCGGACCTTCTCATTGTGCATGTATATGTCTTCATTATTCCTGGTAATTTCAGCATTTTCAACTTCAAGTCGGTTGCATGTTACCGCTGAAACAAAAAATGTGATTAAACAATTCTGTACAGCCAGGCTGCTTGAACATCATGGCCTCAGTATGATACAAGGCTTATTACATATGGCCAGCTTTTTTTTTGTCTGTGCCTATATTAAGAGAGAGAGAGAGAGAGAGAGAGAGAGAACACAGAGAATGTCAGCTCAAAGAGCAACGATGAGTGTTGTGTGTTTTTGGCAGGAGTGACTGTCTGAATCCCACTAGAAAAAAAATATATGAATATATTAAATTGAAAAAAAAAAACTTTTTAAGAGGGGAAAAGTACAAAAGACAAGATGATGTAGTTATACAGGGGGTAATTCAATAAAAACAGGGTAACTACACAGCGCCACATTAAATTAGCACCACAATAACTGTAGCTCATTCATAAAGTATCCATTTTGTTAATTAGTGCACCCTTATCCCATTTTTTTTTTAATCCCGTTGTTGACACATTGTTGTAAGAGATGTCCCATGTAAAGCCAATGAAAATTGGAAATCAGGTCTTACAAGATCTCTCATTTATATTTATATATTTTATTTATATTCACAGATTTTATGGGCAGCTGCAAAAGGTCTGGGAAAACGTAGCAGAAAGTGTCAGAAGCAATGAGAATGCCTGAGCAATTAAAAAAAAAAAAGGGATGTGAAGGGGAAGGCATCTAAACACTAACGGGAGTCCCGGCACCCAGAACATCCCCCACCCAGGAGGGGAGACCTCAGTAACTTCAGATCTTGGTGTACTTTCTGGCATCAGTGCTTGAAGTGGACAAAAAAAAAAAAAGGNGGGTCAGGTCTGGGGTGGGTGGGTGGGTGGGTGGGGATCTCCCTACTGGCCCTCCATCCTCATCAAAGTTACCCATCCCTAGTAATATATAAATACACAGTCCCCAGATTTAATTCATCTGGCTGCACCTTTGCTATTGTTTTCCTCTGCGTTGTTCTACAGTAGAGTAAGGAAGATTTATCAGAGGTTCCGGTACCCCTGAACATGTCTCGGTACTCTGAAATGAAAATCACGGAGGCCCCGGTAAGTGGTGCGTACCGGCCCACTTCAAGCATTGCCTGGCATAGATATAAAATCATTTTCTTTGCTTAGTCTAAATCTTTCCTATGGTGTCTATTTCTCTCAAGTTGACATTTCTCATTGTAAAACTCTGTAATGTCACTCTTCCTAATTTCATGCCATGATGTTCAAACAGAAAAGATCAAGACTTGAAAAAAAAAAANACTCTTCCTAATTTCATGCCATGATGTTCAAACAGAAAAGATCAAGACTTGAAAAAAAAAAAGTGTCGAATCCATCAGTGTGTCTATTTCTACCTGTGTGAGGTAAATACAATTTGAAACCTCTAAGAATTTATCTCTTACATATTTAATGCAGATGAAATTTACCATAAGGAACTTGCCCATCATGGAAATGATGAAATACTGTAATATTAAATTTTGCATTGCAATGTAAATAAAATAGGAGCCAATAACGGTTATTCATGAGTCAGTGTGACATTATTTGCCCTTCATTATATTAAATCTGAAAATACTTTTCTCACTTTCATTAACCAAGTGAACAAAGTTTTCTCCGTAACTTTCAAAGTGTATAAGAAGTCCGTACAGCTGTAACTTAAGAAATATGGTGTTAAAATCACAATACCTTCACAAAGCGGATTTGGCATCCATCCATTTCTTGTGCATGTGGCCTCCCTGACTCCATCCTTATTTTTGTAGCCTTGAATACAGCNATCCATCCATTTCTTGTGCATGTGGCCTCCCTGACTCCATCCTTATTTTTGTAGCCTTGAATACAGGTGTAACGTGCTTTATCGCCCAATTTCTTTGTTTGCCAGTAGTAGACGGCCCATTCGTACACAAGCCTGTCCCGTGGATCAAGACATACTACATCTAGAGTAAGAGAGAAAAGTGTTTGGAGTTGAACGCACCACCACAGTACGGAGCAACAATCTTGTTATCTCTATGGCATATGCTCATTTCATTTCATACGTTCACATGCTGTGGATGGGACATTCCATTTCCCATTGTCTTGGCAAGTAGCTACATAGGACGTGTGCTGATGGTCATAAACCCAGTACTGCTGTTCACACATGATTCTTACTGTCTGACCAGGAAAATACACACTTTTGGAAGGAGGGTCATAACTGGTTCCCGTAATTGGTGGCAGCACCAGTTTGCATTTTATTGCTGCATTTGTCAGGAAATAAAAAAATAACAATAAGAGTTAGTTTGTTGAAACAAGACAGAATCCACAAAATCCATCATCCATTAGTTGTTGGCTTATTCGGTGCGAATGAAGCAACACATTACTTACGTTCACACTCAGGTGCAGGGATGAACTCTGCTTTGGTGCCTGATTTTGTGCATTTTGAAGGTCTGTCTTCAGTGCGTGTAAATCTAACATTGCACCCAAAATGTAGGATTTCATGCTGTTCATATACTCGTTTTACATCAGTTGGGTAACCATTTTCAATCACAGGTACTTGACATTTTATTTCTGTTGAACAAGAGACACACACACACACACACACACACACACACACACAAGAATTTGATATAACANTTGAACAAGAGACACACACACACACACACACACACACACACACACAAGAATTTGATATAACATGGCAAATAAACACTATCTACCCACTTTGAGAGTATAATTTTTCATAAAACTACTTTGTTGGCTTTGTTTTATTATGATGCCACATCACATATCCATGAGCCATCTGAGTTAAGAGAACATTTTCACATGAAACCGTCTAAGCATTTTTCTCAACACATTAAGACCACCCTGATATCACTTTCAGGTCACACAGGTAAAGGAAAGTTTAAAATAAAGTTAAGTTACAATGAGGATGTTTAGGTTGTCTTCTAGGGACAGAATGTTGTCAACATGGACATGAAAAAAGGAGACCATAATGTTAAATCTAATATGAGAGACCATATCAGTAAAAACCAAAGTTATTTTAATTCCATGTCTGAAAGGAGGCTTACTGATAATTGCTGATGGTGATGTATATGTATGCATTGCATCTTCTATCTTCCCTTGTCCCTCCCCTCCCCTGCTCTCCTGTCCCTTCTTCTGTGAATCTTTTTGTTCACACCATGCTACCGTACCTATGCATTTTGGCACTTCACCACTCCACTCTCCATTTTCGTTACAGATGATCTCTGATGGCCCATTCAGGATTTCAGAGCTGGACTTGCAGGTAAATCGGAGCACATTGCCATAAGTTGCTTCCTCTGGATCTCCAGTCACCAGGACATTATCGTCCACATGAATCACTGAGCAATGTTGAGCTAGAAGGAGAAGCATGATGAGCTTATATGAGATAAAGCTCTAAAAAGCTTGTGCAGTATTTCCAATGGAGGAAACAAACACAGAAATAAGGTTTGAAATCTCCTCCTCTCGGTTTAAAGATGCAATAATTAACTCTCAAAAAATCTAATTCTATCTTGTCATCTTAAATGACTCATATGGATATTACATTCACTCCAAATTTGCAGAAATTTAGGGAAAATGATTTGTTACTGGATATAGCAAAGAAGGTTTCTACTTTCCAATGCTCTATAACAGCATTTTGCCTTTGACATTTTTGATGCTATTTTATCAGACTGCCTGAATGATTAGGTTGATCTACATCCTCATCCACAACCATCAGCTATGGTGTACCCCAGGGCTCAATTTTATGGAACGCCAAATGTGCCAAAATTAAATAAATAAAAACGACATTATTAAACAAATAACTATGCAAAAATAATTTTTATCATGAAATCTTATTTCATACACACTAAACACTTTTATTTCATAATGCCTCATTTTTAAGTCTCTTTTATTTCACAACACCATTTTTTATTTTGTAATGACACTTTTATTTCATAATGTCCTGTTTTTCAAAAGTCTCTTTTATTTCACAGCGCCATTTTTCATAATGGCACATTTCATTACAAGACTTCATCATGAGATTTGAGGGCCAGTGGGTGTGGCCTTACGCTGATCATTTGTTCCTGCTTCCAGACAAGGCAGACATTCAAGTCAAAGCTTTCTATTACAACTATTAAACTGTTGCCAAATTAAGTTTGGACTTTTTTCATGCGAGATAGTAGCTGCTTAGAATTAGAATATATGGTCGACTGATTAAAGGAATACTGAATTAAATATTGGTTTCAATGTTTTCGGATAGAGGCTCCCAGCAGCAGCTTCTCCGCTGACCGGTCATCCCAGTTACCACGGTGATAACAGTTAACTGTAATTAACACTACACACTAACCAGGCAAAATAATAATTTAACTTTAGATAGAAAGTTTCTGTTGTTTCAAATAAATGAAATAATATTAGAATTTAACTCCTGATTTGTGTGTGTGTGTGTGTGTGTGTGTGTGTGTGTGTGTGTGAGAGAGAGAGAGAGAGAGAGAGAGAGAAACCAAACCAATTTTTACCTCAGCATTATTTTAATCAGTCGACCATATATTCTAAGTAGCTGCTTTCTCGCATGAAAAAAACTCAAAATTTAATTTGGCAACAGTTTAACAGTTGTAGTAGAAAGTTTTGACTTGAATTTGTTTGCCTTGTCTGGAACCAGGAACAAACGATCAGCATAAGGCCACGCCCACTGGCCCTCAAATCTCGTGATGAAGTCTCATAATGAAATGTGTCATTATGAAAAAGGTGCTGTGAAATAAAGAGACTTTTGAGAAATGGGGCATTGTGAAATAAAAGTGTTATTATGAAATAAAAACGGTGTTGTGAAGTAAAAAAGAGACTTAAAAACAGGGCATTATGAAATAAAAATGTTATGAAATAAAAATGGTGTTGTGAAATAAAAAAGAGACTTAAAAATGGGGCATTATGAAATAAAAATGTTATTTTGAAATAAGATTTCATGATAAGAATGATTTTTGCATAGAGTTATTTATTTCATAATGTCGTTTTTATTTATTTAATTTTGGCACATTTGGTGTTCCATACAATTTTGGGCCCTGTTCTTTTCTGTTTGTACATGCTTCCACTCTGCACGATGTTATGCAGATGACACCCTGCTGTATCTGTCCATTCAATAAAGTGGCCCTGGTGGCCTGACTCTGTGCTGATATTAAGTACAAGATGGCCTAAAATGTTATGCGACTGATTGTTCTATTTGGTACACCTGAAATGTTTCAGGTTGGCGTTGGAGGCTGGACATGAAATTTTAAGCCCCATACATGGTCTCAAAATTATTTTTCAGTTAATTCATATTTAAATCTTTCAAAAGAAAATTTTAACTGTTCTATGTTATCCATGTTTTTTTTAATGTCTGATTTTCTTTGTTTCATAATAGCTAGTAAGCACTTTGTAAATGGTTTTTATGAAAGCCATTATTAGTATTATTAGAAGAACATCTCTTACCCTCGCAGACTGGTACAAGACCATCCCAGCCATCTGCCATGCAACGCCTGTAGTTTTTTCGACTGACCATTTGGTAACTGAAATGAGTGTGACATACAAAATGGATGGATGTCCCATAAAAAAAATCTAATTTAAATTGGCTTATTATGCCAAATATACTTCAACATTAGAGTTAGAATACATAATGGTTTATGTATTCTAAACCATAGAATAGTAAGTGATATAGTTTATCTATATCACTTACTATATAAGTGGTATATAGTAAGTATATATATATAAGTATATAATGGTTGAAATTAATTAAAAAACAAAAAAAATCAGTAACTACATAGCATCATGCTAAATAAGTGGAGTGATCATTTAAGTTTATTCATAAAGCTTCCCTTAATCAGCACATTGGTGTCCCATTTACTAACATGTTGCTGAAGATCAGCGTGTTATTGAGCTGTTTCATATTTACAAGCCACACTTTATATCACTTCCACCAAATGAATGTGATTCAGAATAAACAACCATGCAAATCTATAATCATAAATATGTTCATACCCTTTGTTGCAGGTATATACAACTTCTGACCCAAAGACAAAATCGTCTCCCTTCTCCAGATGAAAATCTGCAAACTGGGCATCGCCTGGATGACCACATGATCTTGCTGAAAATAATAAGAGTAAGAGTGAATGTTGGCAAATATGACAGAAGGAAATGTAGCCTTGCATCCTAGATATGATTATTACTGAGAGGTAACAGTATTTTTAATACCTAACAGGAATAATCAATTAAGTTAATCAATTAATCAATAATCAATTAATTGTTAATCAATTAATTATTAACACCTATACTGCATTATATGTTGCATTTTATATGATTACTACATATTTACCTATTACAGTGACAGAATACATATATATTAAATACATATAGATAGTAACTTACGTTGACATTTAGTCCCACGAGATTGCCATCTACCCTCTATGCACTGCAGCTTGAAGAAGCCAGTGAAGCCAACATTGCAGCCCACTCGCACTTGTTTTCCAGCAGAATAGGAGGACTCCAGTTCAGTCGTGTCAAAATTTGAATCATAGAGGCTACTGGTTAAAAAGCTTTCAAGTGTACAATCTGAGGAAGAAAACAAAAAAGCAATAAATAAATATATAAATATATAAATAAGAACAGTGCTGAAGGTTCATTTGGCAATCCATAAACAACCGAAATATTTGCAGATGCGTGATTTTCATTCACATTCACTACATCCTTGAGTAAAATTAACATAGCAAGAAAGTTATCATGATAAAAGTACAACTCAGATTACTCAAAGTGACGAAAGAATGCAGCTAAGTATGTTCCTACCTTGACTTTTCACCAAAGTCAACGTATGCATCCACAGAAATAGAACACAGCTTTGGGTTATTACATGCATTATATCTTCATTAGCTCGGACCGCCCGATAGAAGCAGAAAGTTGAGACTGAAACGCTATTATACGCAGAAAGAGCTGCGGATTTGACGGCAACAGGGATTGCTCAATGGTTTACGCAAGTCTGTTCCAGTCTCCAAATACAGTCAGATAAACTGAGGAAGTGACCACAAACACCAACACACTGGATCCATAAAAAAACTTGATGCACTTTTTTGCACGAATAAAACTACGATTTATGGATGCCACGAGCTAATGATAATAATAATGTGATTATGGAAATTAGTAAGCAGAAGAACAAAATGGAAAGTCAGGCAGATAACAATCTAATATTTTGTTATTTGTGGTGGCATTAAAAAAAAAAGTATAACTCCAATGCAATGAATATTTATACAGTTTTGTGCTTCTGTGTTGTCAGGGTTTGACATGTTTATCGTTGTGTGACTAAGCAGATGATTCCGGTAAAGGTTTATTTGTTTTTATTTACCCTTTTGGTAATCATTTGCAGCAATCAATTGAGCAAACATGTCAGATCTATTTCACCAAAAGCAAACACAAGCTCTTCTCATCTGAGGTCTGTATGAAATAAAGGCCAAACCACAAGTAGATTAAAGGACCATTCCGGCCATTTTGCACATTTGAGCCCAATATATTCAATTTTCATAAACGTAACATTACTGACAATCATTTCCCAAATCATACTACTGGAACGGTGAATTAAAAATGTTTTTCCTACCTTCCAGACCATCATTGGTTTCAGTTCATTCTGGTATGCTATTAAAATCAGCTTGTTGATACCTGAAACGTTCTTGGGATAGGTAATCCATCATCACCAACAAGAGGTGTATTCAGATTTTTTTTAGAAGTTACATAACAAGTTACTTAAGCGTAAGAAAAAGCGTGGAATGAATGTATGTCTCCACCAGACAATATAGTCCCAAAAGAAGACCTGCATTTATGGAAAAAATTTAACTGACCATGACTTCATAAGGCTGTGTAACTATTAGCAGAAACATCGTGAAACATGGATTTTTAAGGTGGGTGTATCGCTTGAATATTTGATTTTGAAAGACTAAGAGATTTTGCNAAACATGGATTTTTAAGGTGGGTGTATCGCTTGAATATTTGATTTTGAAAGACTAAGAGATTTTGCAAAATAGCAGGAAAGCTGGAATACAGTTTTATCCTTTGGTGACAGTAACGTAACATGTATGAAAATTGAATATATTAGACTCAAACGTGCAAAATGGCCGGTATGGTCCTTTAAAAGTATAATGTGTAATTTTAAAAGTATATAGTGTAATTTTAAAATGAAAAAAAAAAAAAANGAAAAAAAAAAAAAATACCCGGAGCTTCTTTTAATTGTGTAAATTCCACAGTTGATGTTAGAAACTGTGGGATCAGATTCCAAACAAGGCCAGAAACCAACAAATCCAAACACCAACCGCTGCTTAGAAACTCATAAAACAAAGTGCAGCTGTTGCGCAATGTGGGGTTTGTCTTTATTTCAACATGATTTCATTTTAATTGCGTTACATGTTTTTAAAAGATGTTACTGCACATATGCATCACTGTGATTGACTGAATGTTCATTTGGCACAATTGCACAATCTTATTCCTCAAAACACTTATGATATGTTGTGCTGCATATTTGAAAGCTGGCGTCTGCATTAATTCAGATAACACATCAATCCAGAAATGTTTACATCCAATAGTTTGCTTTTTTTTTTCCTTTGGTAATCATGAAAATTACAGGATGCCTTTCTTTGCTTTTTGACTAAAAGTAAAATGACACAGAGCTGCTGTGAGCTGATGCATTTGGTGTTGAAAGATAAAGTTCATTTCATCACATCGAGAGAGAGAGACGTGTGCTTGGCAAACTTCTTTCAAAACAGAGAGAGAGAGAGAGAAAGAGAGAGAAATGGATGGATTTTTGACTGGTAAGGCTTTTGAACGTGATGGGCATAATTTTACACAGTCCCAAATAAATTGTAGACTGACATTAAATTTTTTTTTTTTAATTCTACAATTTCATGACAAAGTTAGTCTTTATTATTATTATTATTATTATTAGTATTACTATCAAGAATTATTTTCCTTTGAAGGTGGAAAAACCTCTCAAACAGCATTTACACTGTCTGTTATGAGTCATTAGAACTCCATTTATACTCAGACAAATGACAATCTGGAATATATTAACATGAAGACAAATGAGAAAGAACCCACATTTCTAATAATGAAAAGTCCATAGACAAACGCACAAAAAAGGACGAGGCTGTCCCAGGAGTTGCTCAGCAGTGACCTCCTGAGGAAATGATGGGAGCTGAGCTTCAGAGACAGAACAATGACAGGTGTAGCAGAGAAAATTTTGTCTATCAGGAAATTTCTCTTTTACATGATTGTATTATTTCTCTTATTTTCTCAAAGCTGTAACTCTGCATGGAGTATTTCATAAAACACAGTGCCAGGCTTAACGTGTTAAAACATGTTTTCAGCTTTATAATAAGGCTCAGTGTTGTTCTGTTGGTGCAGTATAGCAAAACAGAATGGGAGATTCAATTCCCACGGGGCCACCAACTCTCACTTCTTTTCCCACAGGGGCTGCTCATGCTGGATGTATAGATATAGGTATGGTGATGTACATGGTAGTGTATGGATGATGGGTTATAGAGGCTAAAAATCCTGCTGATACTATAATTTAAGCATTTTGGAATAATTTTAGACTGCCTAAAATACAAATATAAGAATGTGATTAGATAAAAAAAATCAGGGGAAGATCATACCTGGGCTTACCTGTGAAACCTCAAAGGTAAGCCCAGGTATGATATGATGTCAATGTTCAAGAAACTTAATTCACAATTTGCACAGGTACACAAGTACATGTAATTCTTGCACGGTGCCTTTAGTTGCTTTAAAAATAAAACACAACAGCAGAATCCTAAAGAGTAAGACAGACTATAAAATAAAAATGTGCAAAAAGAATGGGACATAAATGAAAGAAGACTAGATAAAAGATATAAAAGAATGCCTGCCAACAAAATGATTAATTGCATTAATAAAAGTAGCAATAAGGTGTAAATTTGCAAAGAATAAGGCACATCATGTAGAACAGAAACAGGATACAATAGATAGGGTTCTCTGAGTTGTGTGTGTGTGGAGGGGGGTGTGGGGGGGTATTGCACAAAAAAAGGATAAGTAACACTGAGTAAGTAATTAAGATATAACGAAGGTAATCCACACACATTTAAAAAAAAAAAAAAAACTCTGTGGTGTTGCAGCCTTTCTATTTTTCTCCACTAGAGGGCAGAAGAGATCTACAGGGACAGTGAATTGTTTCCTCTTCAATAACCTGCAGGTAGAATATGAAAAAGAAAAAAAAAAAAAAAAAAAATCAATTGGTGTATTTTAGATGACAGATTTTTCCATACTTCCAGATTTTTTATATTGGTTTTATATTTGTTGGTGAAACAATTTCTAAGCTCTCTTTCACTGACTTTGTGCTTCACTCTTAATCAGACACTTGAAAGTCCTGAAAAAGCTGATTTCTGACTTTTTTTTAAGACTCTTTCTACCTTATGGACTTCACCTTTATACATTAATTTACAAAGCTATCAAAATGCGCCAACGCTAAGGCGCAATATGCAAATACATGTGGCTGAAAATGCTAAATGCTAATGGTTTGTTTGATTTATCCTTCCAAATAAAACAGACATCAGTTCAAATATCACAGATAATACAAGCATATAAAGTAATTTTGATAAAAAATACATAATTTTGTCAATATGGCAAATGGTTTGCTTTACTCAAATCCAACCACACATAATACTGTAGATTTCCAGTCTACCAAGTTCATAATTCAGTGTATATAAAATATGCACATTCCAGACGAGGTCATGAATTATTTATCTACCACAATTTACCTAAACTTTATGCTGTATGTAATTGTGATACAGTTATGGGCACTTTTTTGTGTGTTGGAAAATGTGATTTTTTTTAATAAAACCAATTTTCAGTCCAGATCAGCTACAAATATTGTAAAGCTGCTGATGAGCAGACTTAATGAATCTGTTTGAGGTTATTGCTTCAGCAGTTAGCATGTTGTCTTTGGCTGCTGGGATAATCCCTGCCTCATTATTCAGCATGAATGTCTGAGCCCTCCGCAAGCAAACAGCCAGCCCTCTCTGTGGATTCCAGCTTAATGCTAATGATATACATTAAGCAGTCACATTTATACACAGGTTAATGAACTGGGTGTGTTACAGCCAGAAGAAGATTCCCTTTTATTAAAGGCTGCAAAGGCTGATGTGAAAATGACAGATTGTCTCGATGAGCTGTCACTGGTTTCTCAGCACGGTCGATACTCATTTATGTTCCTCTGCTTTGATCTTATGTTTCTTATAGCGGAGTGTCAAGAAAAGAGCTTCTTGTTAAAAAAAACACAGCTGACTGGCTCAAATCTGATCTCTCTCTCGTCTGCTGCTCTTCAGTCACAAAAGAATAATGCATGATTCAGAATGGTGAAACAGGAGGTCGCTGCAGAGTTCAGCCCCTCGTTTCCAAAAGCACAAACGCACCATCAATGCAGTGGAAACATTACTTATTGAAAAGCTTTAGACGAACAAAGCGGAAATAACTGCTGATGGCTGATGTGACGGATGTCAGCAGAGGTGGAAGACAGGATGGATCGCTTTGAATTCTGAATTGTGACTCCAAACCAGCATAATTATACAAGGGTTAGAATTATATTGATCATATATCAGGCCAAGATACTGGCTTTAGTCATTTATTGGTCAGCGGTCTTTAAATTCATCTTTGTGACAGTGGATATCTGACTACAAAAAAAAAAAAAAAAA
>VXCM01006000.1:47722-78608 GCA_014773175.1 Lucifuga dentata
GTTTTCCAAATTGGAAAAAAAAAAAAAAAAGAATGAAATATATTTGCAGAAGTATTCAGGCCTTTGCTATGATGCTAGAAATTGAGCTAAGGTGAATTTCGTCTCCACTGATCACCCAACAGCCATGATTAAAGTCCACCTGTGGTAAATTGATTTGATTTGATTGGACCTAATTTGGAAAGGCACACCTCAGTCTACATAAGACACAACAGTAAAGAAAAATAAGCCATGAGGTCAAAGGAGTTGGCTCTGTGACATTATGAAAATAATAAGTACAAGGGGGAAAAATGTAAGATATGATGTATTCTTTATGGGAAATTCTTGTTAAAATATATCAGAAATAGTTGCTAGATCTTGCAAAAACCAGGGGATTGAGCCTCGGGTGGTTTCTTTGATCTTTTGCTTGCAAATGTGTGTTTATTATCAGCAACGGAGTCGCTATCGCTTCTTTCCTTTGCGGAGAAAACTGGGCACGTATCGATAGAGAGATGCTGGAGAAACGATCTGTCAGCCTGTGCCGCAGCGGGCTTTCGTGTCAGGTGTCATGGGGGAAACCACAATAGGGGTTGGGCATAGTGGCTCAGCCCTGCCACATAATCCCAGAATACACAAGGCCTGATCCTCCAACACATCCGTCCCCCTTCCCCTGCTAACCCTGGACAGAAAAATGCGAGCATGTCCGTACACCCACTTACAGACATTACAATTGACTCATCCCTGGACTCCATCATGATGCTGTCCTCACTGAACCAGCTCTGATTTCATTGTGACTACATGTTGTTGGATTTGAGATCCTCTTATGGATCACAGCTCACTTGCTGTTTTTATATCTTCCTGTAAGGTTTCATTGTTATTTGCCTCGTTGTAATTTGCCTGCCTCCGCTTCTACAGCTCCTACTGCACGCCTGGTCATTCCAGGAGAATGAATCTCTCTCTGAATTGCCTCTCTTGAGGTTTCTTCCACCCCCATGTAATTTTTTTTTTTTTAAAAGGAGTTTTTTTCTTGTCTTCTGGGAGAGTTTAGGCTAGAAAAGTATATCGGCTCAGATCTGGTTGTTATGTTTAGTTTTCCTAGAGACACCAGATATAGTAAAGAGTTATGATTAATACTGTATATGAAAAGTTGCTGAAAAAACCTAGAAGTCTGATCAATAGCTATAACTGAAGGCAGCTGGATTCTATCACCTTGCTTTAAATAACCACAATTTTATTAAATGACATTAATTCAAGGGAACTTTAATATGTTTTAAATAGAATTTCAGAAGCTATTCCAGGAATAAAAGTGCAGGAGATGCTGGATTCTAAGAAGGGTCAAATGTTAAGATATTGACTACAGACCAAAAATATCAAAATCTGCCTTCAAACTCCCATATCAGTCAAATCCTATTCTGTATCTTTCTGCTCTGTCAGCAGGGGAGGAGCTGGAAGTTTGAAAGCGCTCATCATCCCCAGTCAATAGGAATGAATTAACAATGCAGCACGACGAGCTGATGTAACCAAATGAACTTTATTTCCCGAAGGCAAATGCTTTGACAGGCAGTAACTCCGTGTCGCTTTCACAGCCTGCCAGGAAATAATCCTGGAGAATCAGATTTACACAGACTGACTTTCGGCACAAACACACCTTTAACTGTACCTGTATCAGCCCTCAAAACCCGGAATTGACCCTAGACTGATAGGATACATACTTCCTGAAACTTGGCTGGTCTATCAGGATCAGAAAAAACCTGATTATTGGCTTGGAGAAAAAGCCATGTGGATGATCAAACTATTAACCTACACTTACACTTGATAAGTTCTGAGCCTGACACATGAGAGTGTGAGTAATATTCTTCAAGAAAGTGGACTTCTGAAATATTTTCTTGCACATCATCTGCATTCATTATAATTTCCAAAGGTGCCCATGAATGTGTGAGTTGCATAAGATGGACAAACAATGCACATGCAAATCTTGTCACCTTCATTTCTATAAGTGATTGTAGCACTGAACTAGTTCCTCGCCTGATTTGCCTCCTCAGACTTTCACTTTTCCCAATCATGCAAAGGCTTTGGCTGGAACCCATTTTATCTGAGACGACAACATCATATCAGCTGTGGAGGACACTTCTGGACGTCTATGAAAGGCAAATAAAATGTCTCTATCGCTGTTGGCATGAGAGTGTGTTGAGTTATGAGATTATATTGAAGTAACTGAAGTATGTCTGAGGTTAGACCTTTCCATGCTAGGCTCAGAACTTATCAGTCAGACTTTGTATGACCAAATGACATAGTATATTTCTAGTTTTAATTGTATATTTGCACATTCTCTGTAGTTTTTCCTTTAAGTTTATTCAAGTTAAATGATTTCCTTTATTGCAGTAATTTTAAAAAATAAGTTTGCATGAGGACTATACAATTCAGTTATGAGCTGGGACATATGGATATTTTTTTTTTTAATTTATTTATACAGGGTAGGTCCATTGAGCATACATGCGCCTTTACAGCAATGCCCTGTTTACAGTGTATATCTATATATCTATATATATATATTTTTTTATTTTTATTTTATTTAAGGAAAATGGGGAGGAGTTTAGTTGCATTTAGGGCCCCTAAATTGTCTTTGCGTGGCTTGCAATGCATATTTATATTCTGGTTTTGGATTATACTGGGTACAATCAGCCATACAGAATACAACGCTTTGTTGGAGCTGCACTCAAAAGTCTTGGGGTTTACTGATAATTGTGAAAAATGCACACGATTCTTCTCTCTTCATTGGATGTAGCTACGTTTTAACTCGACAGTCTTTTATCAGTGGCTGAGCAGCTGCAGCATGACACTGGGGAATAAAACACCAAGCTGGAATGAGTTATTGATTATCACAGTCTGAGTGTAACTGTAGAATTATCATCCTTGGGGAAAGATCCAGAATGAGAAAGAAAGGCATTTTTGCAGTCTATGGTATTAAGACAATTGGCAAAAAGAGAAAAATATATACTTAAGTTGCATCAGTAGCACTGGGTGTTCTTAAAAGCAACAAAACTGGAGAGGAAAGTGATGTTGTATACTTTGAAAGTCATTCTTTGAGAATGTGGGATGACTTTGCATCTCAAACGGAGAACTGATTTGGTTCTGGCCGACACCTAATCCCCGGTACAGTCAATTAGCTTTAATTCCTCATTTAGAGAGACAGCAACGGGGTTTTCCTGTGGTCAAGTAACCTGAGTAATAACTCTTCATTAGCTTGGAGAGGGCTGAGACGGAATGAAAGGATTGCCGTGTGTGATTCTCCCACTGAGCTTAATAACATTGATCCTGATTCATGAGATGAATACCTCATATGTGTCTGGAAGAAATACTTCTCACTTACTTTAGGACTGCAGTTTTGTCACTGGGTTGGAATATTAGACTCGGTGGATTTTCTGTGCACAGTAAATTATCTTAAATGACTTGCCAGTGTGAGGAATATGTGTGTTGTAGGTTCCTTTTTTTCCACCCCCACATTTGCTTTGTAATTAACCAGGAAAATGCAAAGTGAATTTTACTGTCTTCTTATAAATATTTTCAGCAATGGAAATGTATTTCACAGCTGGTCACAAAACAGAAATAATTAAATTTTTTGGAAGAATTGTAAATTATAACACACCCATCCTCAATTCAATACACTCAGTGGCTACTACTGTCTTAATTGCTTTGGTACAACCTGTGCTAACTTTAGCTATGATGTTACATTCTGAGTCTTCTTTTACTTTTGCTACTACTTCCTGTATTTTATCATGTAACATAAACAAAGGTTCAAAGGTTTTATCACAACAGTAAAAGAACTAAACATGGAACCTTGTTGGAAAACATGTTTCTTCATTTTTAGTCGTTTGACTCTAATGACGATTCTAAAGTCCTTTTTGCAATTTTAGACTCCAACTACTCGTGACCCTACACAGGATAAATGGGTATAGAGAATGGATGGGTGGATGCTTTTTATTAATTCTGACTTATTTTCCATGTAAAAAGTTGCACTGTTTAAAAAAAAAAAAAAAATTCTACACAAGAAGACTGCAAGTTTTGGCTTATAAAATCCTAGTGAAGATTGTGGGGGAAAAAAAATAATATGCAGATGTGTCTCATATTGCATGTAGGATCAACATTTCAGATTTCTTCATTTTTCTCATTATCTTTCATCTGCAACAGTCCAAAACTGCATTGTGTGTAGCGTAGGAGCCTTGAGACCTGGTATGACCGCAAGTGCGTTTCCCAAAATTTGGACTAGTCCTTTAATTCCCAGGCGCTCCAGCTGAACAACAGCAGCAGCAAGAGTTTGAATCTAGTTGTGAATGTGCAGTAACAGTGAATGGGGAATTCAGCCAAAAGTGTGTCTGTGTGTGTGCTCATTCTTCACTCTGTAAATAAAGTTCAGGCAGACTTCCAAATGGAGGTGGGTGAAAGGGATGACAGAGGAATTGGGTTTTTTTGTCCCTCTTTATCTTGCAAACCTCATTATGTCCTTATCAGACTTTATCATTTTTAGATGTCCATGAACAGGATTCAAAGGGGCTATTAGATGATACCTTAATGCTATAAAACAAACAAAAAAACAAAAAACAAAAAACTACACCCATGAGGAAAGTGGACCCAACTTTCCACCATAAACCTCTTAAACGGCACATAGGCTCCACCTGATGTCAGTTTCAGCGGCTCCCCTGGAGACTTTATCTAAAATCAGTCACTATATGGGGTCAGAACAAAATGGAGCCATCTGACTACTGCACTATTATTTATAGATGGCCTGTGAGTGTGTTCTGCTGCAGCTACAGCAGCTTCACACAAAACCGGGTCACTGCATATACTGTAGATGTTTATACTTTCTTCCTTACATTTTGAGTCTCCACGTATAGAGACACAGCAACAACCTATAAAGTACTTTGTACCATGCTGCGGCAATGATATATAGACCTGATTTCCATTATTGTGTATTGGGAGCTGAGCGCCTCGCGAAGCTCAAATTGTCCATTTTAACATGGTGCTAAAAGTTCATTTAAATGAACTTTGACCTTTCTGACGCTGACCTTTCCAACGCGCAACCAATCAGAGCGCTGCTGTACGTTACATAAGCAGAAGCGCCACAACAATGGAGGAGAAGCTTATAATCTGTAGAGTATACAACACAACTTTAAAATAGTATCATGATAAAAAAAAAAAAAAAAAAAAAAAAAAAAAAAAAAAAAAAAAAAAAAAAAAAAAANGGACGTCAGGTTTGGAAATTGTTAATATAGCATCTGAAATGTGAGGTTTCATGCACCCACATTCGCTGTTTTTTCCCTTTTCTTCTCCTAATAAGAAGAGCATTTTTGTTTTTTGCGATGTCCATGTCGCTACCTGAGTCAAAACCGAAATCCAATTTTAACCATGAATATGCAGAGATCGCATCTAGGTTACATCCTGTCTTTACAGTCCATGGTAACCGTTAAATTGTCATTAGCAACGAGCGCTTCCTGTCAGTGCGAGGTTGAGCGGCGCTGCTCAGACTCCGCTCATGCGCAAACAGAATGCTGAACGCCCAGGTCAGCGGCAACGCTAACGCTTAGCATGTGAATCTGGTCTAAGGGAAATATAACAAGTACCACTTTTTACATTAAGGATGCTTTCATATGGTAAGTAGTGACACGGTGGAGAGGAATTTGCTCGTTGCTCATCTTTCTGCCATTGCTCCTGACGCCCTGCAACCCAGGTCACGCAAGTCACAGGTCAAAGTTGAATGGCACATTAATATTTAATTTAAAAAAAAATTACAATTAACTAAAGTAAGAGTACCATAAAGAAACAAAAGTGCAAGCACATGGTTAATAGCAGATTGTAAAGTTACTAGTAAAGTCAATAGTTTAGGTCCCAGTTGTTAATTTCACTTTTTCTAATTTCAAAAAGAATCAAGAATCTACAATGTCACCCTAAAAACAAAAATTCACAGAAGAAGAAGAAGAAGAACTCGGCAAAGAAACTAGAACAAATGGGGAAGCAAAAAAAAAAAAAAATCNAAAAAAAAAAAAAAATGCTACAGAAAGAAACTAGGTCAAGAAATTTAATTTCAAAGAGCCACAAATTTTATATTATTCTATGAGAAGAAGCAAATATGTGTTTTTAATCTCATGACTAATTTCCACTTTTCAATGACAAATTGTCTTATAGTAATTAAAAGTATATCAACTTAATTTTTTTAGGTGGTAAATGTTTATTTTTTATGGTTATTTGGTAAAAAAAAAAACTTGCTGAAGAATCTTTCATAAGATAAAGAATGCTATAGTGCTAATTTCTTAGTTTACTTGTAGATGGCAGACAATTCTCTTTATGTATTTATTATATAATAATGTACTAATTTACATATCTGTGCTTTAAATAGACCTCTTTCTGCAGGAGGCTCATAATAAAAGCCTTCCATTGAAGAAAAGTGATGAGGGTTTATTGTGAAAAAATGGAAAAAAGTCTTCATTTGTAGTCTCGGGTTTCATTCAGTCATCTCTATATTTGTACATTTTTCTTTTCTTTTTTTTAGATGAATCAATTATCTACAATGAAAATCTTTTATTTTCACTCATTATTTTTTGTACCTGTATTCAGTAAATGATATTCTCTCATGCTTAGACTCTCACATTTACAACTGCTGGAAAATTAGGATCCCAGAGACCACGTTTCTGGGATAGGTGGGATTTAATCCAACTGAAGCGGAGAGAACATGAGAACTCCACAAAGAAACGACTGAGAATTGAACCCGGCGCTCTGACGCTCCACAAACATATTGGATTTCTTAATGAGCATCAGGTCCTCTAATGAAAATTAAATAGCCTCTCAAGTGTTTATGGTTCTGGAGCAGAATTAAATTTTTATCCAAACAATTATCTCTCATTCTGCCTCTCTGCTTTGATAAAGAAGGAGAAGCTGATTAAAGAGACAAAGAACTCTCAGACTTGATGACAATAAAGCTCATCTAATCTAAACTTAATCCCCTTTTTTTTCCTCTCTTCCCCTCAGCGACCCAGACCCCTTACTGACCTGACACTCCTGATCCTGCTCTTCCTCTTACCTCCTCACTCATAATACTTATTTTCAGAGGCCTGACTGTGCATATAACCCTGCTTGGCTTGATAAGCCCCAATAAGAAGTCGGCCTCCTCTCCCTGAGGAATCGGGGTTTGCGTTTTTTCTTTTCTTTCTGACCTCTCTTTGAGGTCCAGGTTTCTTCCCTGTGGAGGATCCAGACCCAAAGCTCTCATCCGGCGACCCGTCCGAGTGAGCCGCAGAGAGCTGACAGGATCAAAAAGAGAAGCGTTGAGCTCAGGGAATAGCAAACTCTGCACGTGCTCAGCCTGGTGAGAAGTGATGAGACTCACCAGCTTTTCATGTTTTTTTTTTCTTCTTTCTCTCTCTTTCTCTACTGGGTGATTGTTACTGTATTCTTACAAAGAAGCTAAACAAAAAAAAAGNTTCTCTCTCTTTCTCTACTGGGTGATTGTTACTGTATTCTTACAAAGAAGCTAAACAAAAAAAAAGCACAAAAGCGATCACTGCCGGACGTGTTGCTCATACTGATGCATGCAAACACTCTGCGGCTTTGCTAGGTTTCTTTTTATCATCTCTGACGCCCCCTACATGGGTTTGATGTACTTGACCACAAAATGCAAGTAGGAAGATGTAAACAGAGGCAACGAACCAGAAGGACGCTTTACCACAAAGCAGCACAGCTAATCACATGATACTGCAGTCGGGCTGCAGAGGATTCCTGTGTGGAATAAACAGGAAAGGTTGAACCAACGAGTTGCACCGAGGAAGGCCAAAGCCAATAAAACACTTTCATTCACAGATGTTACTACGTTCATATAAACTATGCTGCAGCACATATGTGGCCTCATCAAAAGGTAAAGATGGTGTTATGTTTTTTTAATATTAAAGGACCATGTTTGAGCCTAATATATTCAATTTTCATACGTTACGTTACTGACAATCATTTCCCAAAGGATAAAACCGTATTTCAGCTTTCCTGATATTTTGCAAAATCTCTTAATCTTTCAAAATCAAATATTCAAGTGATACACCCACCTTAAAAATCCATGTTTCTCCTGCTAATAGTTACACAGCCTTATGAAGTCACGGTCCTTTAAATTTTTCCATAAACACAGGTCTTCTTTTGGGACTATATTCCCCAGTGGAGACATACATTTAATCCATGCTTTTTATTGCACTTAAATGCTAAAATTATGAAACTTAAAAAAAAACCAAAAAAAAAAAACCTGAATATACCTCTTGTTCATGATGATGGATTACCTATCCCAAGAATATTTCAAGCATGAACAAGTTGATTTTAATAGCAGAATGAACTGAAACCAATAGCGGTCTGGAAGGTAGGAAAAACATTTTTAATTCACCATTCCAGTAGTATGCTTAGGAAATGATTGTCAGTAATGTTACATGTATGAAAATTGAATATATTGAGCTCAAACATGCAAAATGGCCAGAATGGTCCTTTAATCTGCTTGTGGTTTGGCCTTTATTTCATACAGATGAGAAGAGCTTGTGTTTGCTTTTGGTTTAAAAATTTAAATGACCGTGACTTCATAAAGCTGCTATTAGCAGGCGAAACATCAATTCCTAAGGTGGGTGTATCACTTGAATATTTGACTTAGAAAGATTAAGAGGTTTTGTAAAATATCAGGAAAGCTGAAACACGGTTTTATCCTTTGGGAAATGCTGTCAGTAATGTAACATGTATAAAAACTGAATATATTAGGCTTAAACATGCAAAATGGCTGGTATGGTCCTTTAATCAATGATGATAATAATGAAAAATAAAGTTGACTGCAGCCTTATCCTTTGACTCTTATTTGTTTGCTCCATTTTGGATTCCAGGCTGCTACAGGTCACACATGTTGTAGTTTTTAATCTTAACTTAAAAAAAATATCTCTGTTGTAGATTCATCCAACAGCTGCAAACTAGGTTTAAAATAAACTTCACCTGCCCAGCAGAGCTTTGCTGCTTCCGAATCACGTGGCGTGTTTGCTCGAGAAACCACTGATGCGCACTCTCGACAAGGTCTTCCATGCCTTTGCAGACAATAAAGCCGTGGCATTCAGGAGATATGGCCTTGCAGAGACATGCTGAACTCAACTCGGTGAGAAAAGAAGATAAAAAGTGACAACACGGTCTCTGAGATAACGTGTGGTGGATTCAGGTGGCAGCAACAAAGACTCGGGGCTGTTTTCTTTCAGAGGAAGGAACACAACAGATAGTGGCTCTAAATAAACAATAGATCAATAATTCATAGACAGAAAAAACATCTGGATACACTTTCTAGATGGAAATATGAACCACGTTTTTCATGCAAGTATAAGATCACGCAATAATTAAACATAGTGTAGAATAAAACAAGGATTGCACAACATTTTCAAAAATACACTAAATCCAGCAACGATGAAGCGCCGTGCAACTATAGTGTACTCCACTTAGTAACAAAAATAACTTAAAGGATCATACCAGTAGTTTTGCATGTCTGAGCCCAATAAATAATATCCACATGCACGTTACTGCCAACCATTTTCCAAAACAAAAAACTGTATTTTTGGTTTGATTTTCTCTTGCTAAATCTCCAAATCTTTCAAAATCAAAAGTTCAGGTGATACACCCACCTTAAATTTAAATGTTTCACCTACTAACATCTATACACACTTGTAGAAGATAGGGTGATTTTAATTTCTCAGGGAAAAAAAATGATTTTTTTCCTGGCAAATATGTAAGTGCAAAAGTAACTAAAGCCTCTTTCAAGGCTAATGCTAAAACATGCTAGTAGCAGGCATTTATGTATCAGGGAGCATGGCTTCGTGATGACATCTGTCCATATCGACGCTTTAAATCTGGCACTGTGTTTTGTGAATTCCAGCCAATGGGCTTTTGAAATTACCTCATGGCAGTGCTTCTGGGTTTGAATCAGCATAAAAGACTATTCTAACTTTCCACCAAATGCCATATAAAAGCAGCTTTTGAGCTCTCCTGCTAGCTAACAGACAGACTGAAAACATAATCTCCTTAACAGAGGTAACAAATGTAGATGAGCATATACAGGACAGACACAAAGCAATACGAGACAAACCTCTCCATCAGACTGCACTAACGATGTCTGGCTGGAGCAGCAATAAGCATAACTGAACTGAGTTTGGGCCAATTCATCGTTTTTCCAGCAGGATAACTTAACTATGCATTGTGCTTGAAGAAACCCGCCACAGAAAAAATGCTTTAAAGATACACAGATATGAACATCAAATTGCATCATTATCAAGGGTAGAATGGCTGAGGTCTTAAAGCCCTGCAGGTATTCAAACAGACTCCTTTATAAGTGAAGCAAGCCGATACACCGAGACCTTAAAATAGACACGTCATTCTCTACACCCGCCTCTACAACAACGCGTTTATGACCCTGCAGTGTTTCTGCAAACTGATTGCAGCATAAAGGTTCCGATAAAGCATGAATACAAAGTTAGCCAAATAGTGTCAACGCTGTCTCTTATTGGCTGGCTGCAGGATTTGTGATCTCACATAATCCAACATGCTGACTGATGCAGCCACACTGGAAAATTCTGCAACGAGACACAAGCCTACGCTGTAGCTTCACGTGTCAAACCTGCATGTTTCCACTTGAAAACGCTTTGTGTGCCTTCTGAATCCTTAATGACGTGTTGTTGTGTGGTTTATTAGTTTGTTTTAATAGTTTATCAGATGTAAATGTAAGATGGCCTTTTTAATGCTCCATGACTGAGCTTAAAGGACCACACCGGTGATTGTACATGTTTGAGCCCAATAACATGCATACATGTTACGTTGCTAACAACCAACTTCCCAAATATAAAACACTATTTTAGTTTTCCTGGTATTTTTTTCAAATCCTCTAATCTTTCAAAATAAAATGTTCAGGTGATGCAAGCACCTTACAGTTCAATGTTTCAAATGTTAAATAATCCATCACAGCAAACCAAATGTCATTCTTATGTTTTTGTCAAAATAACTAAATTTAACCAATAACATATGGAAGTGGATAGAAAACAAATATATGCCTCCGCCAGGGTACATAGTCCCAGGAGAAGATGACTTTAACCAAGAAATTAAAAAAAAAAAAGTGTCTTCTCCAATCGTGCGTAGGTGTTACAGCAGGCAAAACACTGAATTTTAAGATGGGTGTATCACCTGAATATTTAATTTTTAAAGATAAAGGAATCTGGCAAAATAACAGGAAAACTAAAATATGGTTTTATGTTTGGAAAATGGTTGTAATGTGTATGCGAGTATTTATTGGGCTAAAACATGCAAAATCACTGGTATGGTCCTTAAAAGCCTTATTTGACCCTTTGAACCCTTGTAAAATAGTGGCAGAATCTTATGGTCATATTTGGCCCTATAACCTTAACAAAGGTTATAGGGCCAAATTCCAGCCCGAATTTCCAACTATTTATCTGAAAATGTTGAAATTTAGGTTGCCTTTACAGCCACGCAGCTGGCTTTTCCTTCCGTGTGTAAATATCCACAGATATTTTGGAGGATACATCTTTCTGACAGACAGCAAAGCTACGAGATAAACTCTCACTGCTGCAGATAAGAGAGTGGAAAGCCTGTAGCTGCAAATGCTACACTATCAACTGCAAGTAGGTATGTCTGGAAAAAGGAGTCAATGATTTACACAAAGTGAAACATCAAAACACTTCACTAATGAGAAAGCCAACAGGTGCAGGAGAGCAGCAAAGGTCATTTTTTAATGTGATTACCTTTAACATTAATGTTCCCGTTATCAAAACGACTCTGAGGTCTCTCAATCAGGTTTACCTCTGGCAGCTGCACTGCCAACCAACCAATCATGATTACTGCACAAGTTATCTCTTGAAAGTGTGTTTTTCATCTTGTTCCTGTCACTGTGAATATGAAGCTTTTTTTTTTCCTGAAGTTATACCTGAACAGGGTGTTAATCAGCACAGCTGGTTTGCCTTCTTCGTGCTGTTTAAAAGCACCAGGACTGCATGGGCTCCCAACACCTGAGCTCTTATTCTGAGAGATGGCAGATCTAATGGGAGCCAATATGGCCAATGGTTAATGCATGAGAGATGGTACTTAGGAGTAATGGCTGCAGGAAAGTGCAAAGTCGGGCCAGAGATGAGGAGAAAGAGGCAAAAAGTGAGGGAGAGGAAAAGTGCCAGTGGAATAATGGAAGAATGGGAGACGAAGTAAGAGTGGGCAGAGATGACCAAAACAAAAGAGCGATTATGGTGATATGATGTCATTGTCCTGGGTCTGCCCGCTTCCAAAGGTTCCGGGTCGCCTGAGGGTGAAAGTGGGTGCTGCAACCCGGGACCGCCTCTCATCTACAGAGGAGGCAGATAATAACGAGTGGGTGTCTGACAGATGACCTGCATTAGAAACAGCACTGCAGCCAGAAAAAGAGGGAGTGATGGGTGTGGTGTGGGATGCAGAGGCGTAGGAAATATTCATGACTCACGCACTAAATGACTTTAACGAAACCTTTTTTGCACAGCAGCATTCATCAAGAGTTAATGAACAGCTGAAAGGGTACAAATGCAAATGCAGGGGCTTGGAAATGAGGAAAGAGAGGGAGACAGATGGAAAGACGGAGAGTGAGGGAGATAGGGAGGGAAAGAGAAGGAAAGAGAGAGAGACTATCATGGAAGTGATGAATGACGGCAGTGGCAGGAGCCCTCAGGCGATCACTCAGTCACTGAGACAGGCTGCTGTGGCCCGAACTTCATTATCATGATGCAGTCACATCAACACAATCTCTCAGATCAGCGCACGACGGAAGTCTCTAGAAGGGATCAGATCAAATGTTTGGGGTTCAGTGGGTTGTTACATAGAAAGGATGTGTCGGTTCTGTTCAAGCTATAACATCATGTCGGTTTTTCCTGTTGATTCTGCAGACATTTTGCAAGTGTTATGCTAATATTAGCTTAAATGTTTTAAAATATCAGATATGACACGATGCAGTCTGGAAATCTGCAAAGAAACGAGACTAGGTGAGTCTGGAGTATAAAAGTAGCCCGTTAGTAAAGTAGTCGGTATTGTGCTAAAATGGCTGTCAGTAACGTAAAGGCAGGAAGTATTTATTGGGCTCAAACATGCAAAAACACCGGTATGGTCCTTTAAAGAATCCAGCACTAACAAAGTAGCCTTTGTGCCTTCAGCCATGATATTTATCATAATTGGAACTCATATTCAATATTTTACCAGTTGTTTTATCTTTGTCAATTTTGTCTCTGGGTTAATTTTGCTTTACATTGATTTTCATCCTCCTGGGCAATTTGTAGCAATCTGTGTCTGATTACTGCTGCTTTGACTGATGAGGCGCTTCGGCCTCCTAATCTTTTGCTCTGATTCTTCCTGTGCTTCCTACCCAGATGCTACCATAAGATATAAAGGCAAGCGGCAAGAACTCCTTAATGCCTCTAAGCAAAAAAAAAAAAAAAAAAANAAAAAAAAAAAAAAAAAAACAAAAAACAAAACTCCATTTCAAGTTAAAGTTCTGCTTTGAATTTTTATTTGAGTATATGCCGTAAAATATATATGCTAATATCCGAGGAAGCATAAATGTTTTGTTATCTCCAGTTTGGGTGATTTCTGATAGCTTTCGACCAACAGGAAACCATCTTCACAGAGTCTATCTCTGAAGAGGCAGGACTCCAAAATGGTTTATTCTTTTAGCTGTTGTCATTTTATACGCAACTTCTCAATGTTTCACCTGCTAGTACATATGTCCCAATGCAGAAGGGACGGCTGTTTTAATTTCTCTCTCTCTCTCTCAAAAAAAAAAAAAAAAAAAANAAAAAAAAAAAAAAAAAACAATAACAATAAAGATCTTCTCCTTATATTCCCTGGCAGAGACATACACTGTCTTTTGTGCAGCTCCATGTTTGATTGATTAAATAAAGTAACTTTGACAAAAAAAATTTACTGACATATTCCCTGTAACAGATTACTTATCTCATGCATGTTTTAAGTCTCTATATGTTCATTTTTTATTAGCATACTGGAATGAACTGAAATCAATGGCAGTCTGAAAGGTAGGAAAAATCATCCTAAAATTTACAGCTCCAGTAGTATATTATGGAAAATGTTTAGCAGTAATACAACATGTATGTGCTTGTATTTATTAGGCTCAAACATGTAATATCTGCTCCTTTTATGCAAAGTACTTGAGTAAATGTATAGTTATTTCTCACTTTTAGAAGGCACCTTGAGACACGCATAGCGTGACACCGTGACTCATCTCAGCATCATTAAAATTCAATCTGTTCTTGACCTTTAAACTCTGCGTAATGTTGTCATGTATGCATCATCAACCGAGAGGACCTGAACAGGCTTTTAAAGGTTAATTAATGTGAAATGCAACCTCACTAATGCTTTGTGTTTCCTGTATGTTATTATGGGACAACAAACATGAAGGTAATGAGGGAAATTTTTCCTATTATAGCTTGCAAAGCAGTAAATTAAGCCCAAAGATAAATTTTTTCCTGTTACTTGAAATGTGGTAGGTGGGAATTTAAAAGGTCCCTATCAAATATTAATGCGGTGAATTAGCCTCTCTTCAATAGTAAATTAGAACATTGCATAAAATATACATGAGTGGATAGTCATTAGGAAGCAACTTGCACTGTTTAGCAGGTTTGGAGAGAATACTGTGAGGAGAGCTGCATGGGTGAAAGATAAAAGCAGAAAAATGTCAGATGAAGATAAAATGGAGATAAAGTGTGATTAAATTATAAACGTATAAACTTATATGAAAAGTTTATATGTTTTGGCACAACATTTGCCAACACATTTAAAGGACAGTACTGGTGATTTTGCATGTTAGAGGGCCGTACCACCCATTTTGAATGTTTGAGCCTAACATATTCAATTTTCATACATGTAATGTTACTGACAATCATTTCCGAAAAAGATAAACCTGTATTTCAGCTATCCTGATATTTTGCAAAACCACTTAATCTTTCAAAATAAAATATTCAAGTGATACACCCACCTTAAAATTTAATTTTTCGCCCGCTAACACATATGGCAGAACGTTGAATGTAGAAGGGGCAGTATTTTTAATTTCTCGGTAAAAGCCGTCCTTTCTCTTGAGACTACGTATATTCCCTGGTGGAGACATAAATTGTCTTTCCATGCATCTCTGTGTCTGACCAATTAAATAAAGTTACTTCAACAAAAAAATGCAATGGACATTTATCTCAGCAAGTTTCAAGTCTTTACAGGTTGATTATTACAGTGTACTGGAATGAACTGAAACTAATGGCAGTCTGGAAGGTAGAAAAAGTAAGTAAGAAGAAGGTAGTGGTAATATTTACCACTCCCGTAATATTTTTTAGTCTGTATGTGACTTGATTCCCGATGGTTCCCGATACCAATGGGCCCTGACTAATACCAGAAATGAGTGGCTATGACAAAGCTGCCTCCCAAATTACTGACATCTGTGCAAAGCAAGAAAAGGTTATCTGAGAAAATGTAATCATCATAAAGCCAATGAGGCGTGCAGAGTACACAGCTCATTGGGCGGGAGAGCCAGGTTGATTTGTGTTGCAGCAGTTAGAGCAGGTGTTGTTTGTAAATGCTTAGAAAATTAAAGCACTCTAAGTTACACGGAGCGAAAAGGACTGCGAGTGGTGTTCTTTGTGGGCTGATGTTGAATGATCTGCTGTGGTGTACTTTCGATTCGCCCTGAGAAAAGAATGAAAGAAAAGAGGAAATGAGGGTGAATCATAGTCCTAATTAAGTCCTAATTAAGCAACGGTCATTACAAGAGGACCATCAATCTCAGCAGATGTACAACTACTTTCAAAGACGTAAAACTCTTGTATTTACATCAGAGGCCAATCGGAGCCTTGAAAATTAAAAATTGAGTATTGAAGCCTGGATTAATTCTCTTTGGTTGAGGTTCTCAGTCCTGGTCCTCGCATACTTTCGATCTCTCCGTGATCTCCTCATACCTCAGGTATACCTCAGTCAGGTAAATATTAAAGGACCATACCACCCATTTTACATGTTTGAGCCTAATATATTCAATTTTCATACATGTAACGTTACTGACAATCATTCCCAAAGCATACTACTGGAACGGTGAATAAAAAATGTTTTTCCTACCTTCCAGACTGCCATTGGTTTCAGTTCATTCTGGTACACTATTAAAATCAACTTGTTGATACTTGAAACGTTCTTGGGATAGGTAATCCATCATCGTGAACATGTGTATTCAGGTATTTTCGAAGTTTAATAATTTTAATGTTAAAGCGCAATAAAAAGTGCGGAGTGAATGTATGTCTCCACCAGGGAATATAGTCCCAAAAGAAGACCTGCATTTATTGAAAAATTTTAATGACTGTGACTTCATAAGGCTGTGTAACTATTAGCAGGTGAAACATCGATTTTTAAGGGGGGTGTATCGCTTGAATATTTGATTTTGAAAGATTAAGAGATTTTGCAAAATATCAAGAAAGCTGAAATCGGTTTTATCCTTTGGGAAATGATTGTCAGTAACCTTATGTGTATGAAAATTGACCATATTAGGCTCAAACATGCAAAATGATGGTATGATCCTTTAAGTCAGGTGCATTCACTTCATTATGAATTTGTGTGTCCCACATCTTTTTTTGCTTAAACATACATTATTTAGGCAAGGCAAGTTTATTTCTATGCACCATTCAAACACAAAGGCAATTCAAAGTGCTTTACACAAGACAAAATGCACTAAAACAATATTTAAAAGACAACAAGAACAAAATAAAGCAACATTTAAAAACCAAGAGTAAAATAAGATAACATAAAAAAAATAAAATAAGGTAAAATCAAATAAAATAATCTATACTGCGGTTACAGTGTGAAATTAATTGGCCCCAGATTGAATTTCAGTGCAGATATTTAATTTGGCTTAATTAAAATCAGTGCTAAAAAGAAAAGTTTTAAGCCTGGTTTTAAAAGATTATGCAGTTGGAGCAGATCTGAAATCCTCTGGAAGTTAGTTCCAGACTTGTGGAGTATAAAAATTAAAGGCTGCCTCACCGTGCTTTGTTCTGACTCTGAAACAGAAAGCAGAACCAGATGGCCTGAGAGGTCTGGAAGGTTCATACCAAAGAATCATACAGATATTTTATTCTACATTTACATACAAACTGATACATAATCAGGTGTGGCCTTGTTTGTTCTTTCTTTAACCTATAAAGAAATCAAATATATGTTTAAAATACATCTGATATTTTTTGTTATTGATATACACTATATCTAAAACAGACTAGGGCTAAATGCAACATTTTTGTCTTGTGAGTTGATTTAATGCACCACAGGCAGCCTTCCCCTACCACATTTATATCTTGGGAATAAAAACACTGGTTCTTCAAAGGGATTCCTTGTTGACAGAGTTCTGGTCGCATTAAAAATAGATGTCCCTTACCTTTAATGAACAAGTACAAGCCTCCGGGCATTCTGTTAAAAGTCTTACCTCAAAGTGTGCAGGTCCTGATGAAGGAGAACCTCCAAAACTCCTCTGTCCTTCAGGAAGTCGGATTATTTCACTTTTAATGACTCAGTAAGGACAGTCAGTGACCAGACCCTGCAAACAAACACCAACTTACTCTAAATGTTAAATTACTTTAGTTATTTGTGCAATAGTTTTCCCACCTCATTTACATATATTAAATAGAAATGCTAGC
This sequence comes from Lucifuga dentata, assembly GCA_014773175.1. Classification (NCBI taxonomy): domain Eukaryota; kingdom Metazoa; phylum Chordata; class Actinopteri; order Ophidiiformes; family Bythitidae; genus Lucifuga; species Lucifuga dentata. Next base: position 65,431 of record VXCM01006000.1, read on the forward strand.
TGTATTTTGTTTTCATGGTGCTTGTACTGTGTGCAATGACAATAAAGTTGAATCTAATCTAATCTAATAAAAATTTTCAGGTAAACAATGTGATCTGCCATCTTGCTTTTTTAATTCACTGATCTACACTTTCACCATTGCTAGATGTCACTTTGGTTCCACAAATACCGTACGGAACCAGTTTGAGGACTATATTTTGGTGGGAAAGCACAATATTTTAGAGCAGTACTAGAATTATTATGTATAACTACACTAATCACTAATTAAAAGATTATTATTTATAATTACACTAATTCAAAAAGTAGACCAGAAACAGGAAAGAGTAAACCATCCTCAGTTACAGAAATTAAACCTGCATTAACTGATTTTTGTTCACTGGGGACAGAATCATTCCAAAGTTTGCTGACAACCACACAGCCTTGATATACCGTCAAACTATAATGTATTTATGGCAAATTTGTTAGTTACTTACCTCATTAGTTAGAGTCATCAGGTGGACAGAAACATGACTCCAAGTCCAATATTCTGTCTGCTTTAAGTTCTGTTTGGGTCTCCACCAACTCCTGAAAAAAATATTTGGATCTTTATTTTCTAGATGCTTGACTTTACTAGCCACATTTTAACTTTGCCTCTCAGTCATTGTTGACAGGGGCTGTATAGTTCTTATCAGAGCTCACTGAAATGGTTGTAAATGGGTTTATATTTGGTTCGGTGGGAACCATTAAGTGGAATCCACTCAGCATTCAAGCAGGCTGTAAAACCCAAAAAAGAGGCTGCAAGCTCCGTAGAGCTACAGAGTTTGGTGATAATTCTCTGTTGCTAGAACCCTTTAAATATTGATTAATGCATGTTTAAATAGTGATTTGGGCTGTGGCCAGGAAATTTTTCTACACACAGGAAATAAAGTAAAATAAATCTTGGCATCATATAATCACCGGATTAGAACTTTTCCAACATCAGAAAGTAACCTGCTGTTGTTTTGTTGTTTAGGCATCCAGCATGCAGTTTGAAATCCCATCAGCAAAGACGAGAGACTTTTAGTGACAAATATCACTGAAGTACTCTTGGGCAAGGCAATGGATGCCCAGCTGCTAATGGTAATTGCCTTCAATGCTTTGCTGAGCACAATATTTTAAATATCTCACTGGATAAACCCCCAAAAATGACTGATGGATGATATCACATATGAACAAAATCAGAAATTAAATATCAGAAGAGATTTTAAAATGCTGAATGTTTCATTGCATTAATGTTTGCTGGGACATATTTGTCACGTCTTGCACCAAGTGTTTATGAGACTCAGAGCTCTGCAGGACTAACAAATGGATGAGATGTTTAAAAGCCACGCAGACCCTGTGTCTGGAGTCTGAAGTCATTTTTTAACACATTATTCAGTGATTTTTTTGGAGACATTTTAAAGTTTTGTAGGATCTTCTTAAAGAAATCTGAGAACTTTTTCTAATTTATTTCAGACTTATTACTAAATTCTTTTAGACTGGATGTTTTTCCTTTTTGTGCAAATGAAAGAAATTTTATTTAAAAAAAAAAAAAAAAAAAAANAAAAAAAAAAAAAAAAAAAGAGACCCCAGAGGGTTAATCTGCTCCAGCTTTTAGGAATGACAGAGAATAACACCTGTGAAAAGCCACACATTTAATATAAATCTCCTGTTGAAAACTGTTGTGGTTCACTGAAACATGACTTTGTGTTTTGGCAAATGTGGGAACTCCAGTTGACCCTGACTGCTCTCCATTTTTGTGTTAACGTCTCAGACTGCTGGATCCATGCCAGGACATTATCGCTTAGACTTTCTCCAGAGTCCTTTTTCTTCCTGACAGCTCTCTGATGGAGCACGGCACATCTTCAATTCACTGTGAAAACAACAGAGAAGGACGAAGTCGGTTTTTTAATGGACTCCCGCTTACCTGGGAGATCACATGGACTCAGGATTTAGCTGCTTGGCTGGTTAGGATGCTCGCACTCAAGCAGGCGGCTGCTTCTTCAGCTGAACACTGTGGGTGTGTTTAACAAGTGCAACATTTGCAATAGGGTTTGGCCAAAAGTGGTGAAAAAAGAACTCAAATTCTTTACTTAAACCTCTGGAGCCTAAAGTCCTTTTTGCAGCTTTATTTTTAAATGAATTTGGTTTTCATTTGTCTTTTCCTACACATGCCTACAAATTTTGGCTTGTGAAAATGTAAATGACATTGCCAGCAATGTTTGTTGTTTCCAGGAGTGTGAACTCCATTAAAGATGGATCACATGACAATCAATGTGTAAAAAGTTTCAAAAATATTTTTATATAAATTTGTTAAAATTATTATTATTTTTTTACATTTCTGTATTTCTTTTCAAATTTTTAGAGTCAATTAATTAATTTTTCTATTTTCTTGGATGAATATTTCGGATTTGTTTTTAACCTATTTTCTAGAATCTCCTTCTAAATTGGTTTGAGAAATTTTCAAATATTTAAGAGATATATTTTCCTCAAAGATTTATAGAATCAATATTCCATAAATAAGTATAAAACTGGTAGGATTGGCACAAATATCAAAATTTTCACAAGCTGAAATTTATCTGGTTAAGTTTTTTTTTTTTTTTTTTNTTTTTTTTTTTTTTTTTTTAATGTAGAGCAGCTAGATGGGAAATGAAAATCTCAGGCTTTTTTATTTGTTTTTTCAATGTTTCCCTCTGAAATATAATGAAAGAAAAGTAAAATTGACATACTCAAGTAAAGTACCAGGACTTCAAAATTGTACTTAAATACACTATTGAAGTTACATTCATGGGCAGAGGTGGGAAGTAATTACCGCTAGTTAAACTGTCTGTCCTGGTATGAGTGACTGTGGGTGTGTATTAATGTACCTCTGTACACGTGTATAGTATGTCAATAAGCTTTGAGACACATGGGGGAGCGTTTCTTCGCTTCGTCCCTCAGCCTGGCAGTAATCACCGATTAGTCGCTCAGCACGTCTCACCACGTTGGAGCGTTTAGTCCTGATAGTGAAAAACGTGACACGTCACCTGTCAGAGAGCCTCGACTGCCACACAGCCCAGAGTCTGATGTTCTGGTTCTTTACACGAGCATAGAAAAGGAAAATCTTTCAGTAGAGCTGATTATATAGTGAGAGTCAAGGTTAGAGATTTAAAGGAACATACATGTGGTTTTGGATGTTTGAGCTCAATAAATATTGCATATGGGAACTGACAACCATTTTCCAAAACATTCTGCTGGAATGGTAAATATTAGAATGCTTTTTCCTGCCTTCCAGACTGTCATTGGCTGTTTCAGTTCATTCCAGTATGCTATAAAAATCATCTTGTAGAGATTCGAAACATGCCTGAAATACATAATCCATCCAGTCCATTACTGCTATTATCTGATTTGAGTTCATTATATGTTTATATCTTCATAATGTATCTGTAGCTGGTAACATCCTAAACCTGAATCATGCTTTTTTTAGGCCACATTTTTAGGATATTGTAAGAAACGTTGACAGTAAGCTGACATTTTGAAGATATCTACAATTTAAAACATTTTCTTTTGATAAATAAATTAATCTGGGCAGCTGCACATTTCATACAAAACACATTTTTGTAATTGTATATGAATTTAACTAGAGTGTGAGACTAGTTATACCCACATAACCAGGACAAGTGTCCAAGAAGATTTGGAAGATTTGATTTGGATTACATTTCTGTTTTCCATGGCAATACAAACGTGTGTGTGTCTGTGACTGTCAGTGAATGTGCTCATCCATGTGTGAAAGTCTGACTTCCCACCTGGGATGCCATGCTTCGCATCAGCACCAAACTTTCTGAAGTAAAGTGAAAGACGGCATTAAAGTCCTGTGGGGTTTGTTCTGTTTCATCAAACATTTGAAGTGTTTACTTGCCATTTTTTTTTCTTTCTTCTCTTGCTGTGCCAGAAGCTACTCGTTCCATATGACAAGAAAAGGTTCAGTTTGTATTCCAAATAAGAAATCATAGATAGATGTGCAATATTTCACTTTTCATTGTCTTCTCTGCTGCTGCTTTTGTGTTTCTCCTGCTGGGTCGAAGGTCAAACAGCTGTGCGGTTGTCGTTCTCTGACCTCTGTTCCCGTGGATCCTTGCCGCTGTCCAAGGTGCTGAACTGCTGCTGGTGCATTGTGGGTCCTGAGGGCGAGCGGCTTTGTTCTGCTGTCACACTTTAACAAAAATCAATCCATGTTTTTCAGGGTCACAGCTGTTAGAGTAGATCTGCAGGGATTTAGTTGTGTTATTTAGCTTCCAGTAGCCACTTGTTTTTGGTGTTTCTCTTTCTTTCTTTGGGAAATAGTCCGATCACGTATGGACACGCTGCTCCTAAAGGTGGCACTATCGTAGGTTATTTGAAACTGAAATTTCATCGAAAAGCTGCAATCGACATTAAAACAAACGAGGAGATTCTTTCACACGCTAAAGTCCATCACTCTCATCTTTAGTAAATTTCATCAAAATCAAGTTTTCTAAACAAATTCAGCAAAAATATATTTTTTCATAATTACATCCCCAAATCCATTTTTTTTTTTTTTTTTTTNTTTTTTTTTTTTTTTTTATGTTATCCTCATTTTTTCTCCTCCTCAAAAATTCCCTTCTATGAACTTTCCAGAACGGTCCATTCCCATCCAAAATGATATGGATCAACCTGCTGGAACAATTTTCCTGCTATAATCAAAACTTTTAACTTTGAGATGATTTTTTTTTTTTTTAATTAAAGGTAGAAAAATCTTAATGTGACAATAACCCTTGACTGCAAAGTGACTTTCCTGATTCGTGGGGGGATTTTGTTTACTGTATGAATGTTCTCTCTCTCTCTCTCTCTCTCACTCTCACTCACACACACACACGCGCACGCACACACTACATCACAAAGGGAGTTTGATGATCTTTTTTAATCAAATACCAGATGATTGTAATTTAATAACAGACTGTAATCAAGCACCAGCCAGAGCTAAAGAGCTAAAGGCTAATATCCTCAGTACCGCTCTGTCTGGAGAAAATTCTTCCCTTTATGAGAAAACTTGTAATATTTGGCAGGGTACCTGAGTGGATCAAGCGCTGGGAGTCTCTCTGCTGGACCTCATTTTGAGTGGCATCTGCTGGCTTTCCAGAGAGAGCTCTGACAGATTCTGCAGGCGGTAATTTCGGGAAATAAATTCAGCTCCTTCATCTCACACGGGAGGTTTCTAAAGTTCAAGAGGTCCTGATAATTTCCTCATGCTTTGCAGAGAATTACGGGGCCATCAGCACACACACGGCACCGCAGAGACGCCAGAGTGAGGAAGAATCCTGACAAAAGTAGCAGACATCTTTTCATCTCTGGAGAAGAGCTCACAGCTGTTAATTACCGATGAAGGACACGCTGGGATTTTGCTCTCAAGGTCGACTAAACGAGAGAAAGAAATGCAAAGAGAAGAAAAAAAAAATCCCAGTGGATATATTAGATTGCAATTAAACCAGACATAATGAAGTAATATTATTGATTTAATTAAGATAACGGGAAATTACATCAGCCTATAAACAGCAGAGTTTGATGTAAGGACATGATTTAAGACAAGTAGTTACATTCATAATGTCACACTTATATGGCTAAAATACACAGTATTAGCAATGCGTATTCATCCAGCCATCCATTTTCTGTACTCCTTTGTCCTGTTGAGGGTCACGTATTCAACCATAGCTAATTCTCTGCTATGTTGTCATAACACACTTAAATAAAAGATGCTCAGTGCGCTGAATAATGGTTTTTTTTTAATTATTATCTGCCAAAAATACAGACATACTGAACAATTAATATAAATATTGTCTGCACCGTTGTCATGACATCACTACATTGTGTCCTCTTCTGCTGTTCTCCCGTCAAATTATAACATAAATAGCTAACTTTAACATAAAACAAAGGAAAAAGTATAATCATAAGATCATAATTACTCTCATTCTCACTATTATGCTTTCTTCGTCACGTGGTAATTCAAACAGAAAAAGTGCACCGTCACGATCTAATTAGCAAAAGTTAGCTTAGCTGCTATCGACTTTGTTAGCAAACGTTAGCTCAGCTTTACAAACATTATGGGAATAAAGCTTTCCCAGCCAGCTTTCCCACTCCTAACATTACTGCCTGTGTTATATCTACACATTTATGCTGTATTTGCACATCTTTCTACTTGCTTACCTGCCAAAAATACACGGACATACAGCACAATTAGCATAAACGTTCTGTCTGCACGTCGTCATGACGTCACCATATTGCGTGTCCTGTTCCGCTGACAGAACCTCTATAGACAGAACCTCTATATATAACCTCTATGTCACTAACGTTCACCACCTTGTGGTGAACGTTAGTGACAACATTTCCCCAACTATTGTCTAACATCGTGTTATTATGTCTCTGTACAGGAAAATGGAGCAGTATGGCAATTTCATTAACACAAAATCCAAAAAAAAGTAAATAAATACAAATAAAAAACCACTATAAACACCAAAAGAATCCTTGCCGATGAATGTTAATTTAGCATTTGTATATAACAATATATGTAGCAACATGTAGGGGGTGTCTCCTTTTCTGTATCATTAAAACAATATCCTCACATTGTGACAAAAATGGATTCTCTTGATTTAAAAAATTAGAATTTGATGGAAAGTGTATTAAAGGAGTTTTTAGAGCTGATCTGTTTGCTCTGTTGAATCGGGGATTAAATTGGTATAATGTTGCATTTACTGGTTGATTTGGTTTAGTTTCACACAGGAAAACAATCAATTGAACCAAAATATAGCAGTAAAAGTCACGTGAGAACGGTCGGTCTGCTCACTGGTCAGAAATGTCTGGGGGGCGGAGCTGGGCCACAAACCAAACAAACTGTGGCAGCAGAATTTGACTTCAACACAACATGTGGAAAACCACATGTTGCCTCACGTGGTGTGAAGAAGACGTGCTGCCTTCACATGCTGAACAGGAGAATGCTGAGAACATACAAGCACATGCTAACCTTGAAACATATGTTCATCTCAACATATATCAGTAAGATTGATATGTTGCAGCCATTTCACGCATCTGCTTCAACTGCTGTCTAATTAAGGGTTTTGCTTTTTTTTTTGTTTTGTCTTTTTTTTTACATTCGACATGGTTTTAGTAGGAGATTTCTGAAAAACATCTGACATTTTACTGCAGTTGTAATTCAGTGTTAAACATGCACAACCCTCTCTGGTTCTAAATCAATCCACAGATCAATAGATTGTCTCATAGTTTGTTCAGGACAATGTAGTCTTTGTCCGATTGTTTTGGTGAGCTTGATTGCTGTGTTCGAATATGCCCAAAGGAACTGAACTTAATGGGGAAACGCTCCAGAGTCTGAAACAAACGCTCATAATGAACCAGGTGTGAAAAGATGAATTCTAGTATTGTTTGTTGTAAGTACACTGTTTTTGTTGCAGCAAAATTTGACTGAACATAAACCATAAAAAGTCTTACAACACCCAGCCATGTCTCCTACAAATTATCTTTATGTACTGCTAGCATAAATTCTAAATAGTCTTTATTCCAAAATGTAACTGCCTCATATTATACATAGTTTTGTGTTTTTCTCTTCTTTCATGTCCTGTTAATCATCTCATTCTTACTGTGATCCCTTTTGGGGTCCTGATCCCGTGGCTCGGAACTGCTGCTTTAAAACATCAGCAGTTGTATTTTATGAGATAATTATATGTTTTATAGATTAAATCTTCATCTGTAACATACACAACAATCAGATAAATGTGACATGGTATAAAACACATTATTTTCCTCTGAGACATCATGAAGTAGAAGTGTAAGTGTTGCAGAAATGGAAATGCTCAAAGTAGAAATACAGTATTTGAGTAGATGTACTGGGTTAGTGAAACCTTACACCCTGACCGTCTAAATCCTAATGAGCAGAGCTGTAACGTCTTTTATCTTCTGTGTTTAATGCATCGTGTTCTTTACAGTGTCTATCAGCCTGTGCTGTTTGAAATCACAGAGACTCCATAATGAGCTCAGTATTTCTGAGAAAAAGACACTTCTGATATGTGTCTGATCTCCTGTGGCCTTACCTGTGTTGGGCTAATATCTGATCCATCTAAACACTTTCAAGACAAGCCAAGGCAGGAGAGCGAGAATCATTAATCAAAAGCTAATGATGAAAAAGACTAAAGGGGAACGGGAAATGGAGGAAGACAGCGAGTGTTAAAGTACATGTGCAGCCCCGCAGTCCTCACATGATCACTGGACTAAATCACATTTCATGCCAGTCTTCAAAGTGAACTCCTTGAATACATTTCAAGGATGTGCTAAGGTTACAGTTATGCGCTTGATATCCAATTCTGATCTTTTGCCTGTATCCAACTTTTTGGACGGCACATTTTTGTCTTCTTTTTTTTAAGTTGATCCATATCTGATACCTACGTTTACACAGTTTTGACCTGAACCACTCCGGATGGAGAAACGTGGGTTTGCACATGCACACGTTTCCGAGATGGATGCAAACAAAATGCTGCAATAGATGAAATATTTACACAAGCGGTTGCTTTCCAAATCATCTTTAAAGGTCCACAAGGACTTAATCATGTTTTAGGATGGAGAAGAAGAATTTAGAGCACTTTTTTTGCAGTTTGGGCGTGTGCAGTAATAATTAGTGCTGCAATTAGATCAGTTTACAGGAAGTCTGGATGCAAGCGGGGACTTGAGATTAGTGCGATTGTGTGGTTGAAAACTTTGACAACAGTCAGCAGGTGAGCAACTTTTGATGCAGAGAGAAAAATTCAATGTCTTGCAAGCATTTATTAGCAAGACTGTCCTATCTGGATACATCCTTTCCTCTAGCAGTACATCACATCTATAGACAGACATACATATATATATATATATATATATATATATATATTGCATATATAGTATGTCCTTCATTTCTGTTGGTGGATTGTGGCACTCCTATTGATTGCTTATGTCATTCATATGTGGATAAAGTAGAAGAGAGTTATGTCACTTATCATGAGTTGGAATTGCAAGGAAATTCTGATTTGTGTGTTTAGAATCAGAATCGGAATCAGATTTATTGCCAAGTAGATTTTCACATACGAGGAACTTGCTTTGGTGCTTGGTGCTCAGGAAGGAAAAGAAAAATATACAAGATAAATACAAATATACAATCAAAAAATGTACAATATACAAAGGATGTACAATATACAGGGGATGTGTGTTAGATCACATTGGCAGATATCCGATATGTATCTGATTTATTTCCACACGTGCATGTGGTCCAAAACGATCTGAGAATATCTGATTTTTTTTTTTTACCATTTACATCTTCACAATGCACAATCCATCCAGAATGTGCCACATCTGAGCAAAAGATCAGAATCAGGTCACTTTTATGTTGTGGTGTAAACGTAGCCTAAAGACCTCGGTCGTGTTTCCTCCTGCTGAACAAGCCTGCTCCCGTTTTGACTTTCCTGCTGCTGACTGTTCTTTCAAATCACTTCAAATTAATTTCCAGCTCCTTGTTTTCATTATTTTCCGTGTGCAGTGGGATTGCATAATTTGATAGTTTTAAATTCCTTCATACATCCCGAGGGGGGAAAAAACAGCCTCATTAGAGTGACAGATAAACCACAAATACTAGAGTGGTTGATAAAGGGCTTGCAGAAAGAAATTTAATTACCAAAAAAAAAAAAAAAAAAANAAAAAAAAAAAAAAAAAACAAAAAAAGGGAAAACAACAGGCATACTCCCAGGAAACAGATCACTATGACCTGACTTCTTAAATAGCAATGCAATGCTGTCACGGTGGCGAGAGAGATAGATTCAGTGGCTGCAAAGCATTATTAAATCCATCCAATTAGGTTTCCTCTGGCTGAGCCTGACTTGGCAAACGTCTGGATCTGCTTACCGCAATGGTGCAAGGTCTCGGCGCTAATGAGAGATGATGAAAAAACAATCTGATGGGTGTTATCAGCCTTCGATTTTATTCCTGCTCATTATTTTGCAACAGTCATTCAGACCACAAAGGATGAGCTGTAATCTCCCCGTTCAGATGTCTCCTTACATGGATTGTTGTGGTTTTTATTTCTCTCAGGATTTCCCTTCTGTTGAACATCAGCTCACATCATTTCACTAATGGCTGTCACCATAATGAGTGCCTGAGCAACGGTTTGCACCATCTTTGTAGTCGAACCTGGTCATTAAACTCAATTTTCCTCTGTTTCTTCAGCTTTTTGGAGCCTGGATCTACAGTATGTGTAATGTGATTCAGTGGCATCATTAGTCAAGCAGGATCAGACTTAAAATAGCAATGGGATCTATTTTAGATTTGAAAAACTCAAAGGTACAGCAAGGTCACATACAGCAGATTTGTGAGTGTCATACAGCGTGGGTGATTTACTCGCTGCTTTCAAAGTGTATTCTAGTCAGGAAAAGTTCCTGCTATTGTCTGGGAGAGCAGTGAGAACATGTGTCTGAAACGAAACACAGGACAAGTTGTTGTGGCATTTGTCCTTCTCAGATCCCAGCATCATTCCCGGATAGACTCGTGTGAGAACAGGGAGCATTTCAGGACGAGCGAGTGAGCGGTCCAATGACATGTTTGTCCTCTAACCTCCTCATGACAACAGCCTTAGTGGGAATCCAGAAGGAACTATGTTATTCAAAAAAATGGAAATGGAAACTGGGTTGAGAGGATCTTCTACACAGAGAAGTGTTGCATATATGCAGGTAAAAAAAACTTATAAAAAAGTGGATTTACCGTATACCCACCTAAAACTAGTCAGAAATACATATCAGTCAGAGGAAAAGTGTTGCATATACGCAGGTATACGATAGGCAGAGGTGTGTAGTAATGCGTTCCATTTACTGTTACATTTACTGAAGTAACTTTTTTCACAAAATTGTACTTTACTGAGTAGTTTTATTGCAGGTTACTTTTAACTAATACTTTAGTATATTTATGAAAAAAAACCTATACTTTTACTCCGTTACATTTTGTCGCACTCTTTGCGTTACTTTTTTATTAATTGCGAGACATCGCTCTGACGCAACAAGTCAAAATTCTCCGCTTTCTCCACTGCAGCAGAGAAAGTGAAAGCGACTGCTCCACTGTGTGTGTGTGTGTGTGTGTGAGAGAGAGAGAGAGAGAGAGAGAGAGAGAGAGAGAGAGAGAGAGAGCTTTGGTCCAATCACATTCAGTGTCCCGTCATCTCCATGACAACAAAGGCTTGATAGATGGGCCGGCCGGTGCCTTTGCATATAATGTAATATGAATTAAAACGACCTTAAACTAAGCAAACACGATTTTTTTATTTCATAATTTCCTTGGCGCCTAGACGAAAAGTGGATTTTAAAAAGAGAAAGGCTGGCGCAGAGAAACAGCGACAATTACGGAATTATTCGTCCCCGGCATCATTGGCATTTGATCGTCTGGCCATATTCATAAGCTTGGTCAACATTACTCACTACTGAAGTAATCGTTTTAATAGATACTTTCTTACTCTCACTCAAGTAATTATTTTGGTGACTACTCATACTTGAGTTACTATTATCATAAAGTAACAATACTTTTACTTGAATACAGTTTCTGGCTACNACTCATACTTGAGTTACTATTATCATAAAGTAACAATACTTTTACTTGAATACAGTTTCTGGCTACTCGACCACCTCTGACGGTAGGCTGTGGCATTTACGCTGAAGGTCTTTTGTTCCCTGAGTATCGTCTTTAAGTCATTACTTCCTCCCAAGCTAAAGGAGTACCCCGCTGAAACGGCACCAAGCCTGGGGAACATTTCTACCTTATGGAGACAGTCAGAGAACAGAAGTCCCATTCCTTAACCTGCGAGCTTCATTGAGGATCTATAATGCATGATTAAAACACAGACAAGAATCTAATTTATCGTGCACAGCAATAACTTAAGAGTTCTTGACTTGCTGAGCAGTGTTTTAGAATATGCACACTTCTTCTACTGAAGTATTGTAAAGATAGCTCTTCATATCCCCAAGTTTCCTCCATCTTATTTAACATTTAACTAGTCAGAATCCAATTTAAAGCAAGCTTAACAAATTTGATGTTACATCTTACAAACTGGGTATTTTTCTCTCCTTTTCCAAAAGCCTTAAAGGTAAAATTTGCACTATGTACTGGCTCTTTGGGTAAAATTACCACACTGCTACCTCATAGGAATTGTTTTGTAAAAAAAATTAAAAGAAACGTAACAAAGAATTAAAATTCCTGTTTATTGGTCTTATATTGGCACTTTTTGATCACTTATGCATGCAGTAATAGCGCACAGGTGAAAGTGTGAATTTTATGTTCTCAAAGGGATAGAAGGAACATTCAACCCACCTACTAAGACACCAACACACCACTGCTTCCACACACACGCTTTGTGTCGCATCTTGCCTTATTCTTCGTCTGCTTCGTTCTCTGTGTTGGTGGTTGGTAAAAGCTGTTGGGCACCAATTCAGATTTTAAAGAAGAGGAGAGAAGTCTGTCTTCCTTCTTCGATCAAGGATTCTGAAAACAGCTTCTTGTGATAAATGCTGCACAAATGCTGCACATAAATCAGTCTGCAAGGTGAAAGTCTATCCAGGGTAATTTAAACCATAAGAAAAACACTTTTTCTGACAGGAGGAAATCTTTAAAATTCACAAGCTTTTTATTGACACCCAAAAGGCACTGATATGGTTTTTGAGCATACATAAATATGCCACATTAACAGCAGAATTACTTCAATAAATTTCGTTAGTGATCGGAGCATCAATCACGGAATCAGAAACACAGAAGAAGAAAATGAGCTTCATTAATCATAAATTCATTGCCCACAGAAAACAAAGGCAGTTTTATATTTGATTTGAAATTCATAATGAGTCCCGTAATGCACAGCAGCTGAATCTGAGATCACTTTTGATTCATTCACAGCCTCCATGTTCAGAGTTCCTCTTCTATTTGTGGATGATATGGAGATTATCTGAAAGCTGTCAGATGGAATCAGGTTAGTCAGCGGTGAACCTGCGGTTTGGCGCTCTGACTGTGACGCTGTGACACATACTGTACCACAAGCACCTGGCTAACGCTGATCACACTTGACACTTTTCTCATGATCACAGCAGAGTGTACTGCAAATCAAAAGAAGCAAACGCAACGGGGGGGGGA